>JAJPUD010002136.1:151351-180041 GCA_023553655.1 Myrmecobius fasciatus
AAAGAACAAACCAAAAACCCAACCTTTCTACCTTTGCCCGAGAGCCCAAGCACACTCTGGAGAACCAAGGTGGCTGCTGGGGCAATGGATAAAAAGCCCAGCCTTTGTGGGATGAGAGCAGGGCAAAGCCAAGGTCTTCTTTTGCTCACCTTGTCAACTTTGGTGGGTACAAGCTCCATCCGGAGGAATCTGTACACAGCCACGGGCAGCACACAAAGGACCACAGTGAGAAGGATCGTCAGCCACACCTGAGGCTGGATCAGACTGTTCCGAGCCGTGCCTGTAACCCCCCCAACACACAGCAGAGCCTGGACCAAAGTGCTTAGGAAGGGAGGGGAGAAGTTGAGGGTGGAGTATATACTGGTAATGGACTAGTGACAATACTCCATGGGTAATACTAGTCCCCAAAGGCAGGGCAGGGAATAACTCTTTTGTGGGACATAAGATATAGACAGAGACAACTGAGGTTTCCTTCAGATTACAAATGAATCTCAGTGGAATTATCTGTATATTTGTAATTCCCCCCTCCCCAATTAATATCTATAGTTGCCTTTGTCTTGCCTGTCAAAACATAGTACAAAAGAGAAGATGGGGAGACCTAAGGATGGGAAACTTCTTCATTGAAGGGAGAAAGAACCTAGGGGTATCAGCTATGAAACTAAAGATGATCAAGAAGTCAGGAAAGGTTTTATATTCTTGCAGAAGACTGGAATGAAGAAAACATGTTAGTGAAAAGGAGAAAAATAGACACTCCAATAGATCAGGAATTTACATTCTGTTGAGCATCAGGGATGATTTAGGTCTTAAGACTCTTGAGAAGCTAAATACTTTTTAAACTGTCCTCATTGATGGAAAAGGGGGAAGCTGAATGTGTTGTATGAAAACGAGAAATAACTCATGAGTCGGCTTGGGTGCCCTGTTGTGATCCTTACAATGTCAAGATAACCAGAGGAAGGCTTTCATCATGGGTAGACCTCTGTGCAGGGTTTTTGGGCAGACATACAAAAGATGCAGGATAAAAAAGCTTTACTGGGTTGTGATCTGCACCTTCAGATTTGAGTATCCACACCAATGGAACCACAAGTACTGTGGAATACCTTTCTTCATGTCTGCTATTTTTATCCCTCCATATCATCTTTAGAAAACTTCCAAGTGTGCTTGCTTCAAGGAGGAAGGGAATGTGTGACACACTGCATTCCTTTCTACAAGGAGATTCAGAGGACAAAAAAACTGATCAGAAGCAACAGAAGGAATAAACCAGTCAGTCTCTAAGGTCTATTGAAGAAAAGGAACAACAGCTAACTAAGGATTCAGGACTATTTTGAGGGGGGTTATAATTGAATGAGACCCTATAGCCCAATGGGGTGAAGTCAGCTTTGAGTTTCTCTTCTTTACTATGAAATCCCCTTTTTTGACCTGAAGCCTGTCCCAAGTCCCATCCTGAGCTCTACCCAGGCTCACCCATGAATCGGAAGGTGTGAGGAAAGAGCAGACACAGGCCATCACTGTAAAGGAGGAACATGAGGCTGAAGTATAAGATCAGGCTGCCCCAAATGAAGAATTGGTTCACAGTTGTCCAATAGGCTGTCTCCAGGCCCACCTGAAAATCATCCACCTAAGGATCAGCCCCTTTCCTTCCCCTGCTGTAGGCCAGCCCCCTGCCATATCAACCTCCCCACAGCTGGCACCCTTATTCCTCCCTCCCCTACTTATAAATCTCCCTACCTCCTTTCCACCTTCACTACCATACCTGCACAGTCGCCACCACGAGCAAAGAGGTCTGCACTATTAAGGCAAAAGACTGGTAGTCAGAGATGTCCTTCCCATTGCTTTGCACTGAGTTATAAGTAGACCCATAAGGAACGAAGAACAACACCAAGGAGCTGTAGATGCCATATATTATACACTTCACAAATTCCTTCTTGTTGAAGTAGAGGTTGTATTGGCCTGGTTCATATAGCTCAGGGAATCGGAGGCTCCACAAATCATTCACATCCTGAAAGCATGGGGTTGGAGCCATGAAGGTAAGAAACCACCTTCTAAAGATCTTTTCCAGGTCCTAAACATCTTTCCTGCTCTCTTTTAAGGGTTGAAGAGAGGTTCTCCTTCCCCTCTCAACTAAGATATATTCCCACCTTCAGGAATACTACCACCTAGGATCTACATTCTCAGGACCTGACACCTCCCCAGGGGGAAGGCTCCTTCAAATCATGATACTAGGGATTATTCCACAAGGAAGCAAGAATAAGATAAAAGTCATCTACTTAGATGAATGCAATGTGGTTTTAGTCGCTGGAGCACCTCCTGTCCAGGAGTCTGAAACTGGGTTCTAATCTAAAGTCCTCTGATCACTAGTGGGGGATCTTGGACAGTTTCCATATCTCTAAGATAGGATAATCATTCCTTCTTTTCTTGCCTATCTCAGAGGGTTGTAGGCAAATCAAACTATGTGAAATCACTTGGAAAAAAACTATTATCCAAATAGCTGGTTAATGCAACCTTCCTCCCTTCTGCTCTGGCCCCCCATGCACCCCAGTGCCTTAGATGTAATAGAATGGGGCTCTTCTGGAAACACCTCTGAGTTAGTGATCTCTTGTAAGTTGGGGACTGTTCAATGAAAGTCTCGGCCCTGGTTAGTCTTGAGTAATGAAGAAGAGAGCTAATGGAGGATAAGACTAATATTGGATTATAAGATTTGGAGCTGCCCAGGTGAGAAAACTCTGGTCTAGCTATAGCTCCAGGTCTCCTTCAGTCTTCCTTCAGTCTCCATTTATACACTATCTTCAACTTTGCAGAATATTTTCCTCAGAACAGGTAGGAATTCTGGATATCATTTTCTCTATCTCATAGATGAGGAAACAGAAGCTCTCATGAAGTGAGGTGATTTCTCCAGTGTCACATGGCTGGTAAGTACAGAAAGCAGAATTCAAACTGAGAACTCTAATGATTCCAGTTCTAGTGCTCTTTTCTCCACACTGGGTTATGACTCTTCCAGAAGCTCTGATTCTGCCCCTGTGGCCCAGGGTTGGGGCACAAGGTGGGACAGGGGGATGCTATTTCTGAAGCAGATTTTTCCACTAGAATCTCCAGACTTTTACAAGTTCCAGAGGGGAATTCCAGGCCAAGGTAGAAGATGTGACTTTCCATTACTCCTGGAAGTACAAATTTCTCAAGAGTATTTTTTAAGATCTCTCACTCAACTGTCTGCCCCATTCCATCTCATCTTTATACTCCTCATGTGATTCTCTCCTCCAGTCAAACTCTGGTGTTCTTCTGGGGAGTAAGACAATTACAGGCAGATGGACTGAGTTAGTAGAAGCCTGGCACATTTTTCACTCCCCTTTGAAATCTCTTCTTTCAGGAATTCTTTCCCAATTAACCTCATTTGTCCTCTACACTGCACTTTTTCAGTACTTATGAACTCAGTTATACTAAACCATAATTTCCATGTTTCCTTCTAATTGTGTACTGTACTTTAAGGCAACCTAACAGATAACATCTGGGTAGTGATTCTTACTTTATAGAAGAATTTTTCCTTTTACAAAAAGATTCACTATCAGGTTTTCCCAGCTCCCCTGTCACATTAAAATAATTCTTTTTAGAAAAATTCATTTTACACAACTATTTAAAAGCTCACTTCGAGTTACTATGGACCTTGTCTCACTCAGCTGAAAAGCCATCCCTTCCTCCTTCTTTGTTCTAGCTGTAGGAGGGGAGGGAACTTGTCACTGCCTGGAGATTGTGCTGGGTCTTACCTGGTCAAAAAGGGTCATGGCCAGGACAGGGAGAGATGTGTAGATCAAGTTGTAGAAAGCTATAAACCACTCATCATAGATTGTCTGTAGAGACACCAAAGAGAGAAATCAGACGAATTTCTCCTTCCACATCTTATATGTTGTTCTCCTTTCCCTATGAGCCTGGGGGGGGTCAGTTCTCTCATTAGGGTATGACTGGCCACACCCTTGCATTTCATAGATCTTGACTAGGCAGAAAGCCAATTTTTGATCTAGGTTCTTCCCTTTCCCCCAGCTTTCCAGATATTACGATACTTCCTAAAATGAGGGCTTTATCCCATTGCCTGGGTGGTAGCCATGCTGAAGGTAAAAGGTAGGCAGGTTTTTCAGTTTCCTCAAAAACTGCTTAGAGACTACATATAGATTTTCCTGGAAGTGTCCAAGATTTTATCTGGGAATGAAGGAATACTGATTATGATGCTTATCAGGGCAAGGTAGACAGGCTTTTGAAGATCTTTGGCAGTCCAGACTAGGGCCCTCCTTCCTTCCCTCCCCATATAACCCTTCTTCTTCCAGTGCTTTAAAATACAATGTAACCCATATAAGGCTGCCAACCCACTTACTATTTTTCTTCCTGGACTATTTCTAAATCTCTATCCAGTTCTAGCTTTGGAAGGAGTAGAGGAAGTAGCCACCAGAAGTGGTAAGAAAGATGGTGCCCCTGCCTGACTTCTAAGTTCTCTCAAGACCATTTCTGATCTATCAAGTCAGCAGGTTTCTTCCAATGACAGTCTCAAAGTTTCTGTGGTAGTAAAGAAAATGTGGGAATATCATATTCTAATTTAGCTTTTTCAGGGCATAGAGTTTCACACTGGAATCCAGAGCTAGGTGGACTGCATGACCTAAGGCACCCTCCTGCCCTAGCCATCCCTCTGAGCTCGGCTTGCATTATCCCAGAGCCTTCATAGCAGCTCTTCTGGATTCTGGGAATTTCTAGATTGAGAAATATTTCAGTTACAGATGAAGGGAAATTGATTCTAGTAAGGATAGGTAATTAGCTTAGGGGAGAGGAAGGGGATATCATGGTAATGGCACTGGTGACTGAACTGAGAGTCAATCCCAGAGTCTACATCAGCATCTGTCTGAAGGCATGCTTGGAAGTACTGTGACATACATGCCTGACCTACCTGTGCAGAGAAGCCGGAGAAGAAACCATACCAGAAATGCACCAGTGTGAAGGCAAAGTTCTTGTAGAAGAAATAGCGGAGGAATTTGCACATTCGGAAATAGGACCACCGACCATGGACCAAGAGCAGGCGCTGCAGAAAGCGGAACTGGGCAAAGGAGAAGTCACTGGCAAGAACAGCTTGCATCCCCTCCTGGCCACTGATGCCTACCCCAATGTGGGCAGCTGCAATGAGATCCAGGCAGTTCTTCACTTACAATACCTATTTCCAGGACTATTAGATGGTTAAGCACTATGTGGCCTTCACTTAAACTCACCTGACACCTTTAGCTCACCTGTTGATGGCATGCTGGATAGAGTGCTAGAGTTGGCAGTCAGGAAAACTAGGGTTTTACTCTCCCACTAAATAGTCTACTTAATAAGCCATAAATAAAATTGCCCCTGGTAGAAAGAAAGCTTATCTGATACATGCAAATTATTTTCTTTATTTTTTATGCTGATTTTTTCCACAGGGGAAAGGAAGTTTTAAGTTTCTCTATATAGTTGTGGGTATTTTCTTCTAATTAATCACAAGCACTGAAATGCCAGTTTCTGGGGAAACTTACTTTTCTCCTTTCTTATAGGAATTAGTTGCCTTTTATATTTTTATCAGTTGGTAGCTACTGTTTTATCAGTTAAAAGGCACAGAGTTGACTCTGCCATTTGCTTGCTAAAAAACTTCCTATTGTTTCTAGGACAAAATACAAATCCCTGTCCTGGTCTTCAAGACCTCCCATAATTTGCTCAGTTTTTACTGCTGTTTCTCATACTTGGCAGACCATCTGCATGCATTCACACATGCCATCCCCAAGGCCAAGAAGGCTCTTTCTATCTTTCAGATTCCCTTTCTGCCTTCAGTGTTCAGCTTGGATGCCACTGCTTCCTATGTCAATACTACTGATATTAATGAAAAGCAACCTGCCTCCCCAGACCCACTTGCCTTTGATCATACTAACGTCGTTGGTTCCATCACCAATGGCCAGTGTCACCACCTGCTTGTATTTCTTCACTAGTTCTACCACTTGGGCCTTCTGTAGAGGCGTCACACGACAACAGATCACCGATTTGCACATACAAGCTGTTCTTAGCAGCTCCAACTCCATGTTCTTCTCTAGGGCATGAGCCTGTGGCCCCAAATATACACATTTACTCATTAGGCTACTCAGTAACCCCCTGGCCTCTACCTTTTTTATGTCCCCCACGGGACAGGCCTCTAAACATAAGGGTTTAATAAAAATTCAGTGTGATAATACATACTCCAATATGCCTTTGAATAGTGAACAAGCCTCAAGGCCAGGTCTGTATTCCCTCATTTCTAATCCAATCCATAGAAAAAAGATATTACAGAATCCTACTCAGGGTATAGTTCTTAGGCACAGATACTTGCTGGACCTGGAGAAATAGATTGTACCTGAAGCTCCTAGGTGATGAGAGTCACAGTAGATGTAGAACTTTAGATGGGAAGAAGCTTATCCTCAGCAGTTCTGAGGAAGAATATTCTCAGAAAAAGGGAGCTACTCTAAGGTTTCTCAATTACCTCTGCTTTGAGATATTATTTGGGAAGGAGAAGGGTGTATGTGTGTGTGTGTGTGTGTGTGTGTGTGTGTGTGTGTGTGTGTGTATGGCAATAGTTCCTAAATGGGCTCCCTGAATGAAAAGCAAAGGTTCACAGCTTCCCATTGCCCACCAGACTGTGGCCATCGATGATTAGGCCGTAGCTACCATTGGCCACTTCTTCAGGCATGATGAAGCTCTTCGTTTTTGCATGGGCAAAGAGGGCAGTTACAGGGTCTGTCTCCAGTAAAGAGCCAGGCTTCATCTTATTTCTCGCTGACCTGAAAGTAAAGAATGGTTGATCAAAACAGCTCTCTATCCATATATCCTCCATGGGATGGAAATGGTTCCTTTAAGATCCTAGGATCTAAGCAAACCCTAAACCCATACTTGCCCATCAGTATCTACTTCTTTCCAAGCCTTTCCTTTGTGCTAGTCCCTGTAAAGTTTATGTCCTTCAGAGGACTATTTTTTTCCTCCTGTGCTGTTTCCTAACACTTCATCTCCTTTCAAATGTTCAAACTTTCCCAACCTTTGCAGGAGGTCCCAATCCCACATAACACCTCTTTTTCTCAGTACCCAGGTTACCCCAGAGGTCACCATATCTATTTTTTCTTTCATATTCCTCTCAACAGCCTATCCCTCTTCCTCACTTTTTTAATCCTCTTTCTGCTAAAAGGTTCTTCTCAGTCTAGCCTTTCCCAGGCTCTACATTTGAGTAAAGCCACACAGGAGGAAGGTAGAACCCCTAAAAGACATTTGCTGAGCTCACCCCAGGACCCAGCCATAGATGGTAATAGTTAAGGTTGCCCTCTTGTCAATACCTGAGTTCCTGCAGGACCATGCTTCTGTCCTTGGCATTTATAATGAACACGTCATCCATATCATCACTTAGCATATTGCAAGAGTAGCCAATATTCACTGCAGTCTCTGTAGAGAAAGGGATTATGTAATGATTGAGTAAGGAATGATGCTTGGAAGAGCCATTCCACCCTTTTTAGTGATCAAGCCAAATCTACACCTGACCAATTATTCCCTCCAGAGCTGAGACCTCCCTCACTCGTTATGCCCTGGCATTTAGACAATAATATTTTTGGATGATCCCAAGTGTGACCAAATGGCTGAATCAGCTTACCTCTTATAAACAGTACTAATTCATTACTACATTCCTATCAGGTATCTTCCATGAAGCCTTGCCTGACTGCCTAAGCATTCACTGATTTCTAAAATCCTTTAGTAGTATTTAGAGTATACCTTCCAGCTCAGCATTTCAGTAACACCTATCATTTAGGTTAATGGGAGGCTAAGTGATATGGGACGGCATATGAGATTCTTGTTCTAAGGAGCATCTTTACTTTTCCTACATTTATTTAAGGAGCCAAATTCAACAGGAAACAATTTATCATTATTACTCAGTCATTTCAGTTGTGTCTGACTCTTTGTGCCCTGTTTGGGATTTCCTTGGTAAAGATACTAAAGTATTTTGCTTTCCTTCAGTGGCTCATTTTACAGATAAGGAAACTGAGGCAACAGGGTTAAGTGATATGCCCTGAGGCACACAGCCAATAAGTGTCTGAAGCCAGGTTTGAACTTAAGAAGATCCCAGACCTGCCATTCTACACAGTGTGCCATCTCACGGCTCAGGAAACAGAGACCAATCAAGTGCTAGAATATGATACAGACAATAAGTATTTTAGAAATCCAAGAGACATGGCTCTCTGTGAAGTGGAATAGTTGATTTCATGGAGGAAACAGGAGTTGGAATTGGACCTTAAAAGATAGAAAGGAGGCATTTCAAGCCAAAGTACAGAGGGTAGGATAACACATGTCAGTGCACAGTGACCCAAAATTGGGCTGACAGTGGTAAAGAACATGTTTTGAAGGTTGTGAGAGATGGATTATGTCAAGGGTCCTAAAATCTAGAAAGAAAATGTCGTTTATTTTGCCTACCATCATCATGGTGACTAGCAAACTGGCTTTGGAGTAAGGAAGATTTGGATTCAAATCCTTTCTCTGACAAATACTAGTATAACTTCTCCATATTATCCTTTAAGACTACAAAAATTAAAGATAAATTGCTCAATTAAATCCATAGAGGGATTATTCCACACTAAGAGTTCTGTATGCCAATGAAATCATGAATTCACATGAAAAAAACAACTCCACATGAAGGTGTTAAAACACACAGGGTACAAGTGACATGGGGAAGGGTGGAGCCTAATCCTGCCTTATTTTTATTGTTATTCTAGAGAGAATGGTATTCCTGCTAAGGTTGTGGGAAGACCAGGAATTGCTAACTTGAAAAAACTATAAGGAAATGCATCCTAGTTAGAAAGTAACATTGTATCCAAGCAGAACAATGAAAAGACATCCTCCATTTGTTATCATCAATAAACCTATTAACATTTTGTTAAATGTATCTTTTGTTACATCTTAAGTTTTGAATTGTCTCCCTCACTCCCTCCTTACTTCATAACATCTCTCTCTCTCTCTCTCTCACAAACATACACACACACATACACACAATATAAAACATATATATACTCCTATTTATCATTTCTTTCTTTGGAGGTCCATTGCAATTGATTTGAGTATTTATAATACTCATAATAACTTAGTCATTCACTCTTGTTCTTTGAATAATATTACTTGTTACTGTATACAACATTCTCCTGGTTCTGCTCATTTGACTCTTCATTATTTCATGCAGGTCTTTCCAGTTTTTCTAAAATCAGTTAGCTCTTCATTTTTATATAGCACAGTAGTATTCCATCACAATCATATATCACAACTTTTTTTTTTTGCCATTTCCCAACTGATAGACATCCCCTCAATTTCTACTTCTTTGCCACCACAGAGAGCTACTATAAATATTTTAGAATACATCTGTGTTTTTTTCCTTTGGTCACTTTGGGAAACAGACCTAACAGTGGTATTGGTGGGTCAAACGGTATATACCATTTTATACATTTTACCTTTTTCAGAATATTCTAAATGCCACTGGGGACTCTTCTAGTACTATATACACTCACCCATCTCCTAATTTTGTTCTTCATTCTCCCAGCTAACTTTGTGCCATGCTCATTTGATTTTGTTTCCTTAAGATTATTTAAAAAATGCCCTGCCTTGATCAGCAAGGTGAAATTGCCCCTTCATGACATGAAGACAGTGTCTCTCTGAATACACAGTATCAGAGAATTAGAAAATTGGAAGGGACAATAATGGTCTTCATTTCTGACTGAGTGAGGAGGGGCAGTTACAGGATCTGTCCTGGCAACCTAGCCAAAACCATCCTTGATAGGAACCCCTCCTATTATATACCCAATGAGTATGCATGAAAATATCTGAGGGAGGATCACTTCATTCTGCTTGGAAGCTGTGCTCCTCTTAATGCAGCCCAAGACAACATTAGCTTTTTTGGCTGTCATCTTACACTACTGGCAATTGAACTTTCAGCCCACTAAGACCCCTAGATCTTTTTTTTTTTAAGAGAACTGCTACCTCTCCCATCATATATCTGTGAAACTGATGGTTTTCTATTTAAGTGAAAAACTTTACACTTACTCCTACTGAATTGGACTTTTTTTTAATATTCAGCCTAATGGTATAGCCTGTCAAGATTCTTTGGGATCCTGATTGTCATCCAGTGTGTTAGCTGTCCTTTCCAGATTTGTGTCACCTGCAAATCTGATGAGCACATCAAATATGCATTACGAAGCCACTAATAAACATGCTAAACAGAACAGACCCAAGTTCAGATCTCTAGGGTACTCTACTGAGGATCTCTTCCTAGGCTGATATGGAACCATTAATTAATTAATTACTCTTTGATTCTCGTTATCCAACTAAGTTCTGAATCTACATAATAGAATTATCTAATCCACATCTTCCATCTTCTCCACAACAACAGCATGAAGTACTTTATTAAAAAAAATTTGACTAAAATCTAGGTAAACTATCCATGGCATTCTGCTTATCTACTACATCAGTAATAATGTGGAAAAAATAAAAATGAGGTCAGTCAGGCATGATCAATTCTGGATTTTAAAAATACTCTCTAGATATTCAATACTCATCTCTCTTTAGTGATACATTCTAGAATCTTTTAAGAATCAAAATTAAGTGCACTGGTTTAAAGTCTGCAGACACTGATATTTTTTCTTTTATGAAAATTGAAATAGTTGCCCTCCCAAGTCTTGTGATATTGTTCCTGTTTTCCGTATTTCATATATTACTGATAATAGCTCAGTATTGATATGTGGCAATTTTCTCAGTGGGAACTGAGTGAACCACAGACTCCATCTTGTGACTCAATCCTGGATCATGTTTAGTACTTTTGTATTTAGTTATGGGTCTAATCCAATTCCTATCTTGTGAGAAAACTTTATTGCATTGATTGAGCTTATCCTGCCTGGCTAAGAAGCTGATCTCTTGCTTAGAGACCTTTAACTAAGGACTTAAATTACACTGACAAGAAACCTAGTCAGATCCAAACAAACATTGATACCAGGACATCTCAAGCAACCCATATTTCTTACCTGAAAATTGGTCCATATTTGTCAATCAATGACTGTTTTCTTCTTGTTTTGATTGATTAGATACTTGAGGAGTAGGACACTTTTTTTTCTGATTTCAGGGAATTGCTCCTATTTGTTCTCTTCCTCCCAATCTTTCCTCAAATTAGAAATCAGATTACCTAATTTGCATCCTGGCTTATATTTTATTAATTGTTTTCTTTTAATGCCTAATAATATCTTTCACAGTGTTTGGGGTCCAGTGCCAAGCTAAGGAAGGCCTGATTCCAATTTGTTATGCAAGTGACATGCATTGCTTAATAAATTGATATGCTCAGAAGCTCCAGCTTTTGTTTCCTCAGTTATTTTAGATTTCACTCATCATACCCATCATTAGATATAATTCATTTGAGCCAGGTGACTTGAATTCATCAAAGGTAGCTAGGTGTTTTCTTATTACTTCCCTATTTGTTATGTAAGTATGTTAAAACATCATTTTTATTTCAACTGAAAATATTAAGAAATAACATTTTTTCTAGGTTTCTCTTAGCCCTTTCCAAATGTTTCCCTTTAGAAAAGTGGGTAAAATAAAAGCTAAGGCTTTCCTTTAAAATGGATTAAAGATGATCACTTCTCTAAAGAGCCTGTGACCATCCCAAGGGAAATGCTCATTCTTTTATTTAGAAAAGCCTCCCCTATTGATCACTGAGAGGAGATCTTAACAATCTTAGAGTAGTCCAGATAGGAATTAAGTAGTAGTCATTCTTTTGGAATGTTAACCCCACATTGTATTTTAACACATTTTAGTCTTTTTCTTGTTTAAGATTCATATAAATGTTATTTCAAATCATCTTGGGGTAGACATGTATGAGGGGTTGAGGGGTAGAGAGGAGTGGTACAGGGACAATGCCAGTTTGTTCATTTCTCTAAGTTGAGAATGGCTTAGATTTATAATTAAGTTAAATTGAATAAAAATTCTTTCTGGTAGACTTGTACTAAAAACATAAGAGTACAGTATTTTTTTTTCAACACTAATCTTGGGTATTATTAGCTCCCTGTTAGTTATTTTTGTTCAGTCATTTCCAGGGTAAAGATCATCCTCCTTTGCAAAGAAAATAGAAACAAAATAAAAATTGAGCAGCATTGTCTTCTCTCTCTTGCCAGTTAATAAAGGCCTTATAGCCCTTCTTTGATCTTACTTTTTCTGGCAATATAGCAAAACAAAAACCTGATCTTTTGTTGTCATTAGCCCTTACTAGCTTTCTGAGCTGAAGTATTCCTGATATTTTTATAGGACTATGCACATTCTTCTATTTCTACCCTGTTCTCTGGCCTTGCTCCCATCTTCTGTATATTTATTTTGAAAATCTAAGTAGTTTGGTGAGTACCTTATACATCCACATCGGTATTTTTGGACAAATTCCATGTTTCCTGGTCACTGGAATGGTTTCCCATCTCTGTCTTCAGAATTTCATCCTTGAGCACTTCCCATACTCCCATCTTGATTTCCTTTGAAGCTCTTTTGTCCATAATTTCCTACCTATCTTCCCTCTGTACCCTTTGAATTGTGTCTCCTCTTTTAATTATAACTAATAAAGAACAATGACTTTACTGAACCAGAAATGTAGAGTGGAGTCTCTCTCTTTTTCTTTTCAATAGTAAGTTCTGTTTTGGGAAGTGTAAACTATTAGCCTTAAAAAATCAGATAAGACAGCCTCATTAACTTATGAGAGTGTTAATAATCCAAAAAGTATGTGATGAGGATTGTGATCAGAGTAGTGATAATGGAAATGGAAAGAAAAGGTACAGATGTTGGACATTTTAAAGGAAAAACTGATAGGACTTGGTAAGTGAATTGGGCAGGATTAAAGAGAGGGAGGAGTCAGAGATAACAGATCTTTAAGACTGGATGATTACAAGAAGGGAGGTGGAAGAGAAAACTGAGGTAGCTATGAAGGATGCCAAATTGGGAAAGAGGTAGGGTGTATTGATAAAGATGATAATTTGATCTTGCACATTTTGGCTTTGAGATGAGAGTAAAACATCCGGTTGAAGCTATTTAGCAGACAGATAGAAATGCAGGATCTCTGCCTTGAGACCACAATTTTATTTTCTATTTCATGAGTGTAAATCTTGTCTCCTAAATCAGACTGGGCCTTATATTTCACCTTGCCAGAGAGTAGTGGAGTTTACAGCTAAGGCACATCTCTTTATCCTGATCATCTTGATTTAACTTGTACTCTGAGAATTGTCCAGTTGTGCAAAATTCAGGCCAGTAACCTACATTTTCAGTAAGGAATGAATGATTTGAAGGTGAATTTGAGCTTTGGGGACTGGAGAGAGATAGGAAGGGGGGGAAAATGCTGTTAGTCTGTAGGATGCCTTTACCTTGCTTGTCTCCAGTCAAAACCCACAAGTTAATATTTGCTTTGATCAGAGTGGCTATTGTCTCAGGCACTCCATCTTGTAACTTGTCTTCAATGGCTGTGGCCCCTAAAAGCTGGAAATAAAAAAGCAGATCTGAATTCATTTTAGGCTACTTTAGTCTTCTGTTTTGCTAAGATCAAACAAGAACTCTTTTACATCAACTCCCATGGGGCAATCTGTTTAAAAGTTTTAAACCAATTTGTCTCCATCCTTTGGCATTCTCTTTACCCTGGTCATCTTGGTGTAAATTGTATTCTGAGAATTATCCAATTGTGCAAAATTCAGTTCAGTAACCTACATGTACCACTTCTCAAAAACTTGCTTAATAATAATAGCTAGCATTTATATAGTATATGTTATATGCTAGGCATTGTGCTAAGTATTTTAAAATATTAATTTATTTAATCATTTTTGTGTTTCTTTTTTGATAGTATAAGTTCTACATCTATTAGCACAGTTCAACAATGAACAATAAACATTCTTCCATTTATTCCAATCATTCTTGAAAAAAATATTGTTAGTTTATTTTTATGTCTCAAATATGCCTTGGTAGGTTGATTCCCAGGTATTCTGTACATTTTATATTTGTTCTAAATGATATCTATCCTTTGTTTTTTCTACTTGATAGTATTTTATTTTTCCTCCAATTACATATAAAAAGTTTTCAACATTCCTCTTTGTAAGATTTTGAGTTCCAAATTTTTGCTTTTCAACAATACTATGTTCATGCCTATTTCTCAGAATGAATTGCTTAACACATACCATCTGCTTCTTATACAATGTGTCTTCTTAAACATCTATTTCTCAAAATATCCATTTCAACACACATCTAGTTTTATCAAACATATTATGGTATAAATGGAATGAGCACTAGATTTGCACTCAAAAAACCTGGTTCAAATCCTGATTCTTCCATTTACTACCTTGGGATGTTAGCCAAGTCTTTAACCTTCTTTTCCTCTTTGAAATGGAGATATTTGTACCACTTCATTCATTGGGTGATTATGAAGACCAAATGAAATAATATATTTCATGTGCTATATAAATATCCCCTATTATTATGTTTACTTCAAATATTCATCTTTCTCAATCTGTAAAAGCAATATTCCCTGAGCCTTCTATTCCAATGACAATAAATAAGATATATCCTCACCCGATTTCATGAACTCGTTTTTTTCTAAAACCTCTAAATCAGTCCTTTTTCCTTTAGGCCCTGCTAGTTTCAGTTTAAATATTTATTATACATTTATTTATTGTTTCATGAGATTTAAAGACATTTTCATGTTTCTCTCCAACTAGAGATTGATATGGCCTATATTTTTTAATGGATGTGTATCACCTGTTCAGGGCCTTGGATATAGGCTTGGATAAGCCTCCTATAAAGCTTAATCAGAAGGGTTGAACAGATGATCCTTCTGGTACGGCCTTAGAAGGCAGGCAGTATGTAATATAGATACATACCCCTCAAGAACTGATCCTGTAGGAAGATGTGTTACCTTTGGAATTTAATTTTCACTCTAAATATTCCTGTTTGATACTCATTTGCTTTCTTATTCTAGTTAAAAGATAGCATGGATCTTTATGTTTTTTTATTGGTAGATTATATAAATTCCTACATCTCCTCCCTTATCTCCCTTAATTAGAAAAAGAACTGAGGCAGAGTAGTGGGAGAAGCCAGAATAACTTTATTTGACTTCAGAGATATAATGGTTAGGTAACAGCCTAATATGGAAAAGAAATAAGGCTCAAAATTAAAGTAACTATGTTTTTAGATCACCTGAGGGATTTCAATTATCTTGGAAATTCTGAATTCATTTAGATTTAGGGGATGATACTTTTCTGATATTTTTCTAGAACTTTTTGTTGTAGTGGCTTTGTCAAGAAATCACATAATCAAGGTGTTAAGAGCTAAAAGAGATCTTGGAGAATCAAGCCCTTAATTTTACAGATGAGGAAACTGAATGCATGAGACAACTAGGAGTTAAGGATGGTAACTATACACCGAAGGGTTCAGTCACTGTCTTGGGACCAAACTATATTCTCTCCAAAGGCCTTTTTTTTTTAAAAAAAAAGATTTATTATGTAAAGATTTATCATGTATCTATCACATTGGTAGTAACCCCTTCTCTTATTTTTCTATTCCTGTTACATGAACTGGAAAGAGTATAGCATGGTCCTCTTGACCCACGAGCCTTTTTTTTCCCCAGGAGAAGTCAGTCCAGTCCCTGTCCCCTTGGACTAACCATCATGTCTTTTTCAATTTCTTCATAGACCAGTCCTAACTTTTCCTCCCGATCTTCTAGGGAAATACTGGCTTCATGGTGTTTTCGGCTCCAGCTTTGGAATGTTTCTTCATCCAGTTCTCGGAAGGCCACAGCAAGGGTACGCAAGCCATCACCGGCAAATTCCTGGAAGACATGTGTGTTCCCAGAGAAGGTCAGGGCAGAACTAAGTCCTCTGTACAGGAATGATCAAGGGCCACCTTGATGTCCCACCTGCCAGAGGAAAACACAATTGCATGCTTGAACAATAGAGTCCTGTGTCATGCAGCTTGAGGATTTTAATCTTCCTCACCAACCTCTCAGGAAGATGTTATAGAAATAGAAATAAGTGACTAACTGTTCAATTTCTGTAAGCAAAGGAAGAATTCAATAATGATTTGATAGAGAAGGGAAAGACAGAGAATCCAGAAGAGACATGGTAGAGTATCTTTGGGAGTTATAGGCAGTTAAGAGAGTAGAAAGAGGCAGCTAGGCCCTTCAAAGAGAAAGTGAAATAGTTATATGAGAGATGTTTACCAGATCTGGAGCTGCCTAAAGGTTTGCCTGCCCCTCAGTCATTTCCAACCCTTTCTCTGATGAGCAATCCCATGATGACAGGGTTATTGTGAGGAGGTACAGACTCAAGGAAATCAGTGTTTCCTACCTTCCCTAAGGGAAAGTATAGAAAAGAGGGAGGAGGAATGAAGGATCAGTTCCATTTCTTTTTCCTTGCTGATAGGGATATACACACATCCTCACCTATACACATATGAGAGACTCATGTTCTTGTTTAGCACTAACTGAGAGAAGTACTGATGCTTCCTTGTAACATCTCATTGTTGAAGAGAACTATGTCCATCATAAGTGATCATCATATACTCTTTTTTTTTTGCTTTTTGCTGAGGCAATTGGGGTTAAGTGACTTGCCCAGGGTCACACAGCTAGGGAATGTTAAGTGTCTGAGACCAGATTTGAACTCAGGTCCTCCTGACTTCAGGGCTGGTGCTCTATCCACTGCTCCACCTTGCTGCCCCGATCATCATATAGTCTTGTTGTTGCTGTGTAGAATGATCTCCTGGTTCTGCTCATTTCACTCAGCATCAGTTCATGTAAGTCTCTCCAGGCCTCTCTGAAATCGTCCTGCTGGTCGTTTCTTACAGAACAATAATATTCCATAACATTCATATACCATAATTTGTTCAGCCATTCTCCAAATGATGGGCATCCCTTCAGTTTCCAGTTTCTAGCCACTACAAAAAAGGCTGCCACAAACATTCTTGCACATGTGGGACCCTTTCCTTCCTTTGTGATTTCTTTGGGACATAAGCCCAATAGAAATGCTGCTGGGTCAAAAAGGGTATGCACAGTTTGATAACTTTTTGAGCATAGTTCCAAATGCTCTCCAGAATGGCTGGATCCGTTCACAGTTCCACCAACAATGCATCAGTGTCCCAGCCTTCCCACATCCCCTCCAACACTTGTCATTATCTTTTCCTTTCATTTTAGTCAATCTGACAGGTGTGTAGTGGTACCTCAGGGTTGTCTTAATTTGCATTTCTCTGATCAATAGTGATTTGGAGCAACTTTTCATATGACTACAAATAGTTTTAATTTCATCCTCTGAAAATTGTCTGTTCATATCCTTTGACCATTTATCGATTGGAGAATGGCTTGAATTCTTATAAATATGAGACAATTCTCTATATATTTTAGAGATGAGACCTTTATCAGAACCCTTAAATGTAAAGAAGATTTCCCAATTTATTGCTTCCCTCCTAATCTTGAATGCATTGGTTTTGTTTGTACAAAAACTTTTTAACTTAATATAGTCAAAGTTATCTATCTGGTGTTCAATTAAGAGTTCCAGTTCTTCTTTGGACATAAATTTATTCCATCTCCATAGGTCTGGGAGGTAAACTATATTACGTTCCTCTAATTTACTTATAATATCACTCTCTATATCCAGATCATGAACCCATTTAGATCTTATCTTGGTATGTGGTGTTAGAGGTGGGTCAAGCCCTAATTTCTTCCACACTAGTTTCCAATTTTCCCAGCAGTTTTTGTCAAATAGTGAGTACTTATCCCAGAAGCTGGGGTCTTTGGGTTTATCAAAGACTAAATGAGCACTTGATATTTTTTCAACTGATTAGAAGTGACTTTATTTGTGTGGAAAATGTTTTGTAGTTGTGTTCATACAGTTCCTGACTTTCACTTGGCAAATAGGTTCCCAAATATTTTATACTATCGACAGTTATTTTGAATGGAATTTCTTTTTGTATTTCTTGCTGCTGAACTTTTTTGGTAATATATAAAAATGCTGATGATTTATGTGGATTTATTTTGAATCCTGCAACTTTGTGAAAGTTGTGAATTGTTTCTAGTAGTTTTTTAATTGAGTCTCTAGGATTCTCTAAGTATACCATCACATCATCGACAAAGAGTGATAATTTGGTTTCCTCATTACCTACTCTAATTCCTTTAATCTCTTTTTCTTCTGTTACTGCCAAAGCTAACATTTCTAATGCAATATTAAATAATAATGGTGACAGTGGGCATCCTTGTTTCATTCCTGATCTTATTAGAATGGGTCTAGTTTGTCCCCATTACATATGATCCTTGCTGATGGTTTTAAATAGATGCTACTGATCATTTTAAGGAAAAGCCCATTTATTCCTATGCGCTCTAGTGTTTTTAATAGGAATGGGTTTTGGATTTTATCAAATGCTTTTTCTGCATCTATTGAGATAATAGTGATTTTTGTTAGTTTGGTTATTGATATAGTTGATTATGCTGATAGTTTTCCTAATATTGAACCAGTCCTGCATTCCTGGTATAAATCCTACTTGGTCAAAGTGTATTATCCTGGGGATGACTTTCTGTAATGTTATTGCTAATATCTTATTTAGGATTTTTGCATCAATATTCAGTAGAGAAATTGGTCTATAGTTTTCTTTCTCTGTTTTCATCCTACCTGGTTTAGCTATCAGTACCATATCTGTATCATAAAAGTAATTTAGTAGTACATCTTCTTTCCCTATTTTTTCAAATCATTTATATAGTATTGGAATTAATTGTTCTTTGAATGGTAGAATTCACATGTAAATCCATCTGGCCCTGGAGATTTTTTTTTCTTAGGGAGTCGATTAATAGCTTGTTCTATTTCTTTTTCTAAAATGGGGCTATTTAAATAATTTATTTCCTCTTCTGTTAACCTGGGCAGTCTATATTTTTGTAGATATTCTTCCATTTCATTTAGATTATCAAATTTGTTGGCATAAAGTTGGGCAAAGTAACTCCTAATTATTGCTCTAATTTCCTCTTCTTTGGAGGAAAGTTCTCCCTTATCATTTTTAAGCAATTTTCCTCTTGACTTTTTCTAATCAAATTAACTAAAGGCTTATCTATTTTGTTGGTTTTTTCATAAAACCAACTCTTAGTTTTATTTATTAATTCAATAGTTTTCTTATTTTCAATTTTATTGATCTCCCCTTTTATTTTCAGAATTTCCAATTTGGTACTTAATTGAGGGTTTTTGAATTGTTCTTTTTCTATTTTTTTTTAATAGTAAGCCCAATTCATTGATCTTCTCTTTCTCTATTTTATTCAAGTAAGCATTTAGAGATGTAAAATTACCCTTTATAACCACTTTGGCCATATCCCACAAATTTTGGTATGTTGTCTCATTATTCTCATTCTCCTAGAAGAAATTATTGATTGTGTCTATAATTTGCTCTTTCACCCATTCATTCTTTAGGATTAGATTATTTAATTTCCAATTAACTTTTGCTCTATTTTTTCCTGGACTTCTATTGCATGTGATTTTTATTGCATCATGATCTGAAAAAGATGCATTTACTATTTCTGTCTTTCTGCATTTAATTTTGAGGTTTTTATGCCCTAACACATGCTCAATTTTTATATAAGTTCCATGAACTGCAGAGAAAAAAAATAAACTCCCTACTGTCTCCATTCAATTTTCTCCAAAGATCTATCATACCTAACTTTTCTAACATTTTGTTTCCCTCCCTAACTTCTTTCTTATTTATTTTGTGGTTTGATTTATCTAATTCTGAGAGAGAAAGTTTGAGATCCCCCACTAGTGTAGTTTTGCTGTCTATTTCTTCTTGCATCTGTTTGTTAGTTTTTCCTCTAGGAATTTGGATGCTATACCATTTGGTACCTATATGTTTAGTATTGATACTGCTTCATTATCTATCGTACCCTTTAGTAAAATATAGTTTCTTTCCTTATCTCTTTTAATTAGGTCTATCTTTGCTTTTAGTTGATCTGAGATCAAGATTGCTACCCCTGCTTTTTTTGTTCACATGAAGCATAGTAGATTCTGCTCCAGCCTTTTACCTTCACCCTGTATGTGTCTCTATGCTTTAGATGTGTTTCTTGTAAACAACATATTGCTGGATTCTGGTTTTTAATCCAGTCTGCTATCTGCTTCCGCTTTATGGGAGAGTTCATCCCAATCACATTCATAGTTAAAATAACTAATTCTGTATTTCCTGTCATCTTATTTACCCAGGTTATGTTTTTCTCTTTCCTTTCCCCATTCTCCCTTCTCCTTTTCTCCCTCCCAAGTATTTTGCTTTTGATGACCACCTCCCCCAAACAATCCTCTCCCCTTTAGAGCCCCTCCCCCCTTTTTTACCTTTTCCCCCTAATTCTTCTATTTTCCCTTCTTCTAGTCTATCCCTTTCTTTTCCTCCTTTCCCTCCCACTTCCCTATAAAGGACAAGTTTTTCTATGAAACCAAATGTGTCTGATATACTCTTTTAGAGCCCAATCTGATGAGAGTAAGATTCACACAATGTTCATCCCCCTCCTTCTTTCCCTCAATTATATTAGGTTTTCTTTGCCTCTTCATGAGATTTTACCTTATTTTACCTCCTTTTTAAACCTTATTTTATCACCTTTTCCCTCTTTTTCCCAGTATGATAGCCCTTCCACCTCTAGTTTCTTTTTCATATTATCAAAGTAATATCAAATTATACTCACATTCTCTAAGTATCCCCATAGTAGAAATATAGTTTTCAAAAGTCCTTTCCTTTTTACCTTTTTATGCTTCTCTTGAGTGCTGTGTTTGGAGGTCAAATTTTTGTTCAGATCTGGTCTTTTCATTAGAAATAGGTGAAATTCACCTATATCATTAAATGTCCATCTTATTCCCTGGAAGATAATGCTCATTCTAGCTGGGTAGCTTATTCTTGCCTGTAATCCAAGTTCCTTTGCCTTTTGGAATATCTGATTCCAGGCCCTTTGATCCTTCAATGTGGAGGCTGACAGATCTTGTGTAATTCTGATTATGGCTCCTTAGTATTTGAATTGTTTCTTTCTAGCTGCTTGCAATATCTTTTCCTTGGTGTGACAGTCCTGAAATTTAGCCATGATATTTAATTTTGGGGTCTCTTTCAGGAGGTGATCAGTGAATTCTTTTGATGGTGATTTTGCCTTCTGATTCTAAAACATCAGGGCAGTTTTCTTTCAAGATTTCCTGGAAAATAGTGTTTAGATTCTTTTTTTTCATGATGGCTTTCAGGAAGTCCAATAATCCTTAGATTGTCTCTCCTAGATCTATTTTCCAGGTCAGTTGTTTTTCCTAGGAGATATTTCATATTTTCTTCTATTTTTTCATTTTTTTTTGTTTGAGTGATTCTTGAAGTCTTATTGATTCATTCACTTCCATTTGTTCAATTCTAATTTTTAATGTATTATTTTCATCAGTTACCTTTTTAAGTTTCTTTTGTAAGTGGCCAATTTGTTCACTGCATACTTTTTCCATTTTACCAAATTATGATTTTCAGTGAATTGGTGTCTTTTTCATATTTCTTTTGTAGAGCATTATATGCTTTTTCCATTCCTTCTTGTAATGATCTCATTTCATGTCCCCATTTTTCATGTAACTCTTTTGAGATTCTTTATGCAATCTTCTAGGAAAGCCTTGTGAAATGGGGACCAGCTCATGTCCACCTTTTTTGCCTTGCCCTGGAGTTGCTTTGCTTTTATGAATCTCAGGACTTGGGGTCTGTTCTTCTTGCTCTCCATAAAAACTGTCTATGGTTAGAGTTCTTTCCTGTTTTTTATTCATTTTTTAAAAAAGCTTGAGGTCTGTTTAAAGCAGGGAAGCAGCAGCCGGCTTCAATTTGCCCTGGGGCAATTTGGCTGATTGACTTCCAGTGCTG
Source organism: Myrmecobius fasciatus (assembly GCA_023553655.1). Lineage (NCBI taxonomy): Eukaryota > Metazoa > Chordata > Mammalia > Dasyuromorphia > Myrmecobiidae > Myrmecobius > Myrmecobius fasciatus. Next base: position 173,261 of record JAJPUD010002136.1, read on the forward strand.
GGCTCTCCAGGCTAGGACTGGGGTTTGCAGTGGGTTACAATCTATCTTTTACAAAAGGCAGATCTGCCAGAGCACCTGCCCACAATCAGGGCTGATTGTCCCAAGAGCCTCAGATAGACTCCCCAGTTGTTTAGAATCTTCCACACTGAGTCCCGCCTGGTTTCATGCCCCATCTCCTGGAGCTGCACCCGAGCTAGGCAAACTGTCCAACCCCCTGCCCGACTGAAACAGACTTGCTCCGGAGCTCTTCCAAGGTAATTTTTGCTGGAAATGTGTTGTACTCCAAATATTTGGAGGCGCTTTGACTACAGAACCAGTTCAGAGTCTTAATCTGCTTCTAGTTTGAGAGAAAGTCAGAGGAGCTCACAGAGAGTCATGTCTTCACTCCGCCATCTTGGCTCCACCCCCTTCCTCTGTTATATTTTTCAAGCAACACTTAAATATTTGCTGAATTGACCTGTGCTCATCTTTCTTTTTACAAAACTCAAAGCTGGAATAGCTCAGATTGTTTGGTCTTCCTCAATTCCATAACACAGAGAGAGATGTATGTATGGCTATGCAGATGCAGAGGCATATAGAGTAATAAACACAAACATACACAGAGCTGCAAAAATATACTCACATTCAGACACACGTTAACAGAGATATACATCATATCCACAGGCACACAAATATATATGTATATATATATGTATATATATACTTATATAACTAGACATAAGTATACATATGTGCATGGACATAGGCTTAACAATTCCCCAAAATACACATCTGCATAGGTATGCATAGACACTCAAATGTATATATGATCCACACAGGTATACTTACATCCAAGTGTTCCATGGTCACATCCTGGAGGTATCTGCAGGATGAGTGGAGCAATTCCCAGATGATGGTGTCAGCTCCCTTGCAGAACAAAATCACCTTACCTTCGGGTGTCTGCACTAAGAACAAGTAAAACAAGAGCTTCATGATCTGGTTCTGGTGTGCAAAGGTGTCACCCTTATGGAAAGGAAAAGGGGGAAGGCTGCTGGCTGTAAGATTTAGTGCCATACTCCCTGACATAGAGCTTATGAGGTGTTGAGGAAGCTTTGGTCCCAGGTAGATACCTGAAGGGTACTGCCAACACAAGGGAAAAGTGGATTTCTTAATGGTACCAAGGAATCTTGTCCTTCAAAAGACTCAAGAAAGCATGACAAATCTTAGTTCCAAGCCATCAATTCCAAAATCTACAGTGATGCTTGAGTTTATTGAATAGAAAGTAGAGAGCTACCCCTCAGCCCCCAGGAGATTTGCATCTTCAGCTTTTCTCTCTGCTTTGTTAGAAGCCTGAAAGGTTGGATTTAATGGATGTCTTGGCTCTGAGAATAATAGGGTTACTGTTACTATTTGTAGTAGCAAGGAGTGTGGCACCTCTGAAGTATGTGTGGGAGGCAGGGGGACAAAGACAGACTGACAGAATATATATGGTAAGAGGGACCAGGGCACCTACCAATCACAGACATCCGCTTTCGTACATTGTTGAAGTCCAGGATAGCTAGGAGTTTATAGACTTTTGTGACCCCCATTTCTATTACAGTGATTGTTTCAGATGTTCGAGAGTGGAACACAAAGCCAAAATTTCTGGCAGCAGTGACAAGAGCTTCTTCATCAGGAGACTGTGCCTGATATACAAGTTCTCCTAGAAAGAATAAAGGAGAGAGCTAGAAGCATTAAGGATGAGCACTGAAGGCATATTTAGGCTGAAGTGATGCTCTGCATGAGTTCTTAAGGAACACATTTAGTTTTGGAGAACGAGGCAGCACTTCAATTTTGAGTCTTTCTCACTTCCACATTCCTAATCTCTATGACCACCAAAAAATTAAGCCTGCTTGAGCCACTACTTTCCTAAGTATAGTGTAGCTTATTTACTCAAGACACACAAAAGATAAGCTGGATTAATAAACTGTGATCATAAAGCCATGTAACTGATCAGCAAATATCTCAGAATATAAGATACAGAGACAACTTGGATCTCAGGTCATCTACCCATCAATGACATGACTATCCCAAGCTCTGATTCCTTCTTGTCTCAAAAAGATACACAAACTGATAAAGACTGAGAAATGGACCTCTGGAATACACAGAAGACATAATTTTGATTTCATGTGCTGGCAGCTGTTTCAGTCCCAGGACAGAAAACATGATTTACAACTATATTAACTTATATTTATAGAGAACTTTAAAAATTTATAAAATGTTTTCCTCACAAAGAAAATATTTTGTTAGATACATCATGCAATCAATATATCTTTTTCATAGGTGAAGAAATTGGGGCTAAGAAAGATTAAATAATGTACCAATTGTTATACATAGCTAGTAAAATCTAGAGGTAAGATTCAAATTCATATCTCCCAATTCTAAATTCAATTCTTTTCCCATTATGCCATGTGAAGGACATGGCATAATGGGAAATGTTGCAAGGGAAGAATCTCTTGAGTCAGTTAATTCTGCAATAACTTGCTTTTTGAATATGGACCTAGAATTACAAACTCTGAAATAACCACCTGCATGCTAAAAATAGACTAGCACAAACAACAAGCAAATGGTGGGGTCCCCATGCTGATTCTTATGGTCTATGCAAGCTTTTCTGCTGTCCTAGATATAAATTAATGGATCTTCCTCCACAGCCCTCAGTAGCAACAATTGGTTCATCAATAGCATAGTCATATTTTTTCAGGAAGGGCCAAGTTCAACAATGATTTGTTAGGGAAGAGAAAGACATAGAATCTAAAGGAAACATGGAGACTCTGAAGGAGATTCTCTGAAAGAGACATTTTTTGGGATTTATTACACAGCCAGAGGGTACAATGAAATAGTTGGCCCCCTAAAGGATGAGAAGGGGAAGACTGAGGGAACCTCTGCTGATTAGGAATGCCAGGCCCATCACTGCTGCAAAGATGCAGCCCTGGGCAAGAAGGAACAAGCACACCCATGAGTGTGGAGGCACTTGGGCAGAGACACTGCTGGATGCAGTTACTTACTGGAGGGTGAAGCTCTTGGTTTGGGGTTCTAGGTCAGAGGGAAGAACTGAAGTGAAGCTAGAGGAACCATTCCTCCCCCCCCCAACCTCATAATTAGAGGTGTTTACACTAATACTTTTCATCTAAAAAATAATGAACTGGTAAAAAAGAAAGAATCCCACTACAGAAATTTACTATGTGAACAGGGAAGACTAGAATTCATCTTTAGAGGAGGAATGAAGTAAAAAAAGCTTCTACCCCAAAGAGTAATGTGGAATTGCTCCCTGGCCAGAGAAAATTTTTAAAAGAACTCAAAAAAGAATTTACAATTTAAAAATAAAGTGACACATTGAAGAAAAACTAAAAAAATCATCCAAGAAAAATAAGATTATGAAAAAAAGTTAATCAATTAGAAAAGGAGATACAAACTCTCAAAGATGAAAATGACTGGGCAAGGGAAAGTCAGTGGAGCTATGAGAGACCAAGAAATAACAAAAAAGAATGAAAAAATAGAACAGAATGTAAAACATGCTATAAGAAAAACAACAGATCTGGAGAACAGATCAAGAAGAGAAAATTTAAGAGTAATTGGACTGCCTGAAAGTTGTGACCAAAAAAAGAATCTTGACACAATAATGCAAGAAATAATTCAAGGGGGCAGCTAGGGGGCGCAGTGGTTAGAGCACCAGCCCTGAAGTCAGGAAGACCTGAGTTCAAATCTGGTCTCAGACACTTCCTAGCTGTGTGACCCTGGGCAAGTCACTTAACCCCAATTGCCTCACCCAAAAAAAAAATAATAATAATAATAATTCAAGAAAAATGTCCTGAAGTGATAGAACATGAGGAGAAAGTAGAAATAGAAAAAATTAATCAACTACCACCTCAATGAGACACTTTATGGAAAACACATAGGAATATTATTGCCAAATTTCAAAACCTCCATGAAAGAGAAAATTTTGTAAGAAACAAGAAAAAAAAAACAATTCAGATACACTGAAGCTATAATTTGAGTTGTTTAGGACTTATCAGTAGCCACAATAAAAGACCCCGGGTCCTGGAATCCTATCTACTGACAATCAAAAGAACTAGGTCTGCAGCCAAAAATATCATATCCAGCAAAATTATCTATGATATTGAATGAGAAAAAACTGAACATTCAATAAACTTGCAGATTACCAGGACTTTCAACCAAACCTAAAAGAAAATTTAACCTATATTGAATTACTTGCTATCTAGGGGAGGAAGTAGGTGAGGAGGAAGGAAGAAACATTTGGAACATAAGTTTTTTTTTTAATTAAAGCTTTTTATTTACAAAACATATGCATGGTAATTTTTCAACACTGACCCTTGCAAAGCTTTCTGATCCAAAGTTTCCCCTCCTTCCCCATCCCCTCCCTTAAATGGCAGGTAGTCCAATACATGCTAAATATGTTAAAATATATCATAAATCCAATATATGAATACATATTTATAGTTATCTTGCTGCATAAGAAAAATAGGATTTAGAAAGAAAAAAAACCTAAGAAGGAAAACAAAATGCAAGCAAACATCAACAGAAGGCATGAAAATGTTATGATGTGAACTACATTCAGTTCTCACAGTTCTCTCTCTGGGTGTAGAGGGATCTCTTCATCACTGAACAATTGGAACTGGTGTGAATCATCTCATTGTTGAAGAGAACCATGTCCATCAGAATTGATCATCATATAATGTTGTTGTTCCCGTGTATAATGATCTCCTGGTTCTGCTCGTTTCACTCAGCATCAGTTCATGCAAGTCTCCAGGCCTCTCTGAAATCATCCTGCTGGTCGTTTCTTACAGAACAATAATATTCCATAACATTCATATACCATAATTTATTGAGCCATTCTCCAACTGATGGGCATCCATTCAGTTTCCAGTTTCTTGCCACTACAAAAAGGGCTGCCACAAACATTTTTGCACATGTGGGCCCCTTTTTTTCCTTTAAGATCTCTTTGGGACATAGGCCCAATAGAAACACTGCTGGGTCAAAGGGTATGCAGAGTTTGATAACTTTTGAGCATAGTTCCAAATTGCTCTCCAGAATGGTTGGATCCGTTCACAGTTCCACCAACAATGTATCAGTATCCCAGTTTTTCCACATCCCTGCCAACATTCGTCATTATCTATTCGTCGTCATCTTAGCCAATCTGACAGTGTAGTGTGTATCTCAAGAGTTGTCTTAATTTGTATTTTTCTGATCAACAGTGATTTGGAGGACCTTTTCATATGACTAGAAATAGCTTCAATTTCTTCATCTGAAATTTGTTTGTTCATATCCTTTGACCATTTACCAATTGGAAGATGGTTTGAAGTCTTAAATTTGAGTTAATTCTCTACATATTTTAGAAATGTAAAAAATTTCTGTTTATTGCTTCCCTTCTAATCTTGTCTGCATTAGATTTGTTTGTACAAAAACTTTTTAACTTAATATAATCAAAATTATCTATTTTGTGATCAATAATGATCTCCAGTTCTTCTTTGCTCACAAATTCCTTCCTCCTCCACAGATCTGAGAGGTAAACTATCCTATGTTCCTCTAATTTGTTTATAATAAAACTCTTTATGTCTAAATCATGAACTCATTTAGATCTTATCTTGGTATGTGGTGTTAGGTGTGGGGTCAAGCCCTATTTTCTTCCATACTAGTTTCTAATTTTCCCAGCATTTTTTGTCACATAGTGATTTCCTATCCCAGAAGCTGGGTCTTTGGATTTATCAAACACTAGATTGCTATAATTACTGCCTATTTTTTCCTGTGATCCTATCCTATTCCACTGATCTACTACTCTGTTTCTTAGCCAGTACCAAATGACCACTGCTTTATAATATAATTTTAGATCTGGTACAGCTAGGCCATCTTCACCAGCATTTTTTTCATTAATTCCCTTGAAATTCTTGACCTTTTGTTCTTCTAGAAAAATTTTGTTGTTATTTTTTCTAGGTCAGTAAAATAATTTCTTGGGAATTTGGTATAGCACTAAATAAATAGATTAGTTTAGGTAGTATTGTCATCGTTAATATATTCGTTCAACCTATCCAAGAGCACTTGATATTTTTCCAATTGCTTAGATCTGACTTTATTAGTATGGAAAGTGTTTTGTAGTTTAGTTTGTAAAGTTCCTGACTTTCCCTTTTATACTATCGACAATTATTTTAAATGGAATTTCTCTTTGTATCTCTTGCTGTTGGATTTTGTTAGTGATGTATAAAAAGGCTGATGATTTATGTGGATTTATTTTGTATCCTGCAACTTTACGAAAGTTGTGAATTGTTTCTAGTAGTTTTTCAGTTGCGTCTTTAGGGTTCTCTGAGTATAACATCATATTTGCAAAGACTGATACTTTGGTTTCCTTATTACCTACTCTAATTTCTTTAATTTCTTTTTCTTCTCTTATTGCCAACACTAACATTTCTAATACAATATTGAATAGTAATGGTAATAGTGGGCAACCTTGTTTCACCCCTGCTCTTATTGGGAATGGTTCTAGTTTGTCCCCATTACGTATGATGCTTGCTGATGGTTTTAAATAGATGTTGCTGATCATTTTAAGGAAAAGTCCATTTATTCCTATACTCTCTAGTGTTTTTTAATAGGAATGGGTATTGGATTTTATCAAATGCTTTTTCTGCATCTATTGAGATAATCATGATCTTTGTTAGTTTGATTATTGATATAGTTGATTATGCTGATAGTTTTCCTAATATTGAACCAGTCCTGCATTCCTGGTATAAATCCTACTTGGTCATAGTGTATT
>JAJPUD010002136.1:185388-209139 GCA_023553655.1 Myrmecobius fasciatus
ATCTGGCCCTGGAGACTTTTTCTTAGGGAATTGATTAATAGCTTGTTCTATTTCTTTTTCTAAAATGGAGCTATTTAAATAAATTATTTCCTCTTCTGTTAACCTAAGTAATCTATATTTTTGTATATTTTCCTCCATTTCATTTAGATTATCAAATTTATTGGCATAGAATTGGGCAAAATAACTTCTATTTATTGCTCTAATTTGCTCTTCATTGGTGGAAAGTTCTCCCTTTTCATTTTTGAGACTAACAATTTGATTTTCTTCTTTCCTTTTTTCTAATTAAATTAACTAAAGGCTTATCTATTTTGTTGGTTTTTTCATAAAACCAATTCAGTTTTATTTATTAATTTAATGTTTTCTTATCCAATTCATTGATCTTCTCTTTCTCTATTTTATTCAAGTAAGCATCTAGAGATATAAAATTACCCCTTATAATCACTTTGGCTGTATTCCACAAATTTTGGTATGTTGTCTCATTGTTGTCATTCTCTTGGATGAAATTACTGATTGTGTCTATGGTTTGCTCTTTCACCCATTCATTCTTTAGGATTAGGTTATTTAATTTCCAATTAACTTGTTCTATTTCCTCCTGGCCTTCTATTGCATGTGATTTTTATTGCATCATGATCTGAAAAAGATGCATTTACTATTTCTGCCTTTCTGCATTTGATTTTGAGGTTTTTATGCCCTAACACATGCTCAATTTTTATATAAGTTCCATGAACTGCAGAGAAAAAAGCAAACTCCTTTCTGTCTCCATTCAATTTTCTCCAAAGATTTATCATACCTAACTTTTCTAACATTTTGTTTACCTTCCTAACTTCTTATTTTCTGGTTTGATTTATCTAATTCTGAGAAAGCAAAATTGAGATCCCCCACTAGTATAGTTTTGCTGTCTATTTCTTCTTGCATCTCTGTTAGTTTCTCCTCTAGGAATTTGGATGCTATACCATTTGGTACCTATATGTTTAGAATTGATACTGCTTCATTATCTATGGTACCCTTTAGTAAAATATAGTTTCCTTCCTTATCTCTTTTAATTAGATCTATCTTTGCTTTTAGTTGATCTGAGATAAGGATGGCTACCTCTGCTTTTTTCTCTTCACCTGAAGCATAATAGATTCTGCTCCAGGCCTTTATCTTCACTCTGTATGTATCTCTATGCTTTAGATGTGTTTCTTGTAAACAACATATTGTTGGATTCTGGCTTTTAATCCAGTCTGCTATCTGCCTCTGCTTTATGGGAGAGTTCATTCCATTCACATTCACAGTTAAAATAACTAATTCTGCATTACCTGCCTTCTTATTTACCCAAAGTTATATTTTTCCCTTTCATTTCCCCTTTCTCCCTTCCCCCCTCCCCAGTATTTTGTTTTTGATGACCACCTCCCTTAAACAGTCCTTCTCTCTTTAGAACCCCTCCCCCTTTTCTATATCTTTCCCCTAATTCTTCTATTTTTCCTTCTATTAGTCTTTCCCTTTCTTTTCCTCCTTTCCTTCCCACTTCTCTATAAGGTGGGACAAGTTTCTCTGTGAAAGCAAATATGTCTGATATTCTCTCTTAGAGCCCAATCTGATGAGAGTAAGAATCACATACTGCTCATTCCCCTCCCTTTTCCCCCTCAATTATATTACGTTTTCCACAACATAGCATTTTCACACTCTCTATAGATGTCAGCTCGCATTATGTTTTCCTAATCAGGTTTTTTTTTGTCCTGTACAGGAAGATAACTGTATAAACACGTATACACATATTCGATCTGTCAAATATTTTAACATAATTAACATGTATTAGACTTCCCGCCATCTAGGGTAGGGGGTTAGGGGTAGGAAGGAAAAATTTGTAACAGAAACCTTTGCAAAGGTCAATGTTGAAAAATTACCTATGCATATGTTTTGCAAATAAAAAGCTTTAATTAAAAAATATTAGGTTTTCTTTGCCTCTTCATGAGATTTTACCTTATTTTTTAACTCCTTTTTCCTCTTTTCCCAGTATGATCCCCTTTCCACCTCTTGTTTCTTTTTCATATTATCAAAGTAAAATCAAATTATGCCCACATTCTCTAAGTATACCCATAATAGAAATATAGTTCTCAAGAGTTATTTCCTTTTTACCTTTTTATGCTTCTCTTGAGTTCTGTGTATGGAGGTCAAATTTTTTGTTCAGATCTAGTCTTTTCATTAGAAATAAATGAAATTCACCTATATCTTTAAATGTCCATCTTATTCCCTGGAAGATAATGCTCATTCTAGCTGGGTAGCTTATTTTTGCCTGTAATCCAAGTTCCTTTGCCTTTTGGAATATCTGATTCCAGGCCCTTTGATCCTTCAATGTGGAGGCTGACAGCTCTTGTGTGATTCTAATTATGGCTCCTGGGTATTTGAATTGTTTCTTTCTAGCTGCTTGCAATATCTTTTCCTTGGTGTGATAGTCCTGAAATTTAGCCACGATATTCCTTGGGGATTTAATTTTGGGGTCTCTTTCAGGAGGTGATCAGTGAATTCTTTTGATGGTGATTTTGCCTTCTGATTCTAAAACATCAGGGCAGTTTTCTTTCATGATTTCCTGGAAAATAGTTTTTAGATTCTTTTTTTCATGATGGCTTTCAGGAAGTCCAATAATTTTTAGATTGTCTCTCCTAGATCTATTTTCCAGGTCAGTTGTTTTTCCTAGGAGTTATTTAATATCTTCTTCTATTTTTTCATTTCTTTTTGTTTGACTGATTATTGAAGTCTTATTGATTCATTCATTTCCATTTGTTTAATTCTAATTTTTAGTGTATTATTTTCTTCAGTTACCTTTTTTAAGCTCCTTTTGTAATTGGTCGATTTGTTCATTGCATACTTTTCCCATGTCACCAATTTTGTTTTTCAGTGAATTGGTGTCTTTTTCATATTTCTTTTGTAGAGCATTATATGCTTTTTCCATTCCTTCTTGCAATGATCTCATTTCACTTCCCCATTTTTCATCTTACTCTCTTTTGAGATTCTTTATGCAGTTTTTCAGGAAAGTCTCCTGAGATGAGGACCAGCTCATGCTTCCCTTTTTGGCTTCTTCTGGAGTTGTTTTACCTTTATGAATCTCAGGATCTAAAGTCTGTTCTTCTCTCTCTCCATAAAAGCTGTCTATGGTGAGAGTTCTTTTTAAATCATTTTTTAAAGCTTGAGGTCTGTTTAAAGCAAATTGTGACAGCTGCTTTAATTTGTCCTGGAGCAGTTCAGCTGATTGACTTTTGGTGCAGGACAATTGGGGCCAGATCCAGTGTTCTCAGTGGTTTACAATCTACCTTTTATAAATGGCAGATCTGCCAAAGCACCTGCCCACAACCAGGCCAGAGTGGCTCAAGAGTCTCACAGAAACTTCCCAGAGGCTTAGAAACTGCCATGCTCTGAGTCCTGGTCCCGGTTTCCTGCTCTGTCTACCAGAGCTGCTGTCTCAGCTTGGCAAATTGTCCCCCTGCCCGTCTGAAACAGACCTGTTCTGAAGTTCTTCCAAGGTAACTTGTGGAAATGTGTTGTACTCCAAATATTTAGAGGCACTTTGACTCCAGAACCAGTTTAGAGGCTTAATCTTCTATTGGTTTGAGAGAAGGTCAGAGGAGGTCACAGAGAGTCATATCTGCACTTCACCATCTTGGCCCCACCCCACCCCCTAGGATAAGCATTAATAACAAGGCAAGGTAGTGGGTATAAGTAAAGCAGATGAGTCAGCAGGGATAGAAAACAAGAGATACATACCTATATAATAATAACGATTAGGAGCAGAACTAATTAGGGAAAAAAGCAGGGCTATTAATCACTGATCTCAGCCAAAATTAAAATTAAAATAGATTTAATTAAAAGAGAAAAAATAGGGAAATAGACTATATCAGCCATATTAATTAATATTGTTTTAGATTATTAAAAATAACTAGATAGTATAAGGTTGGAATATTGCTACGGAATAGGAAATGATGAGTTAGTATATCTAGAAAAATATGGAAAGGCTGAGACTTATGCAGAATAATGTTATCCACCTTCAGAGAAACAGGAAAAACAAGCAGAGTATGGACTTCCATATATGTATATGTATATGACTGTATATATGTATATGAATGTATATATATATATATGTATGATTATAGATATCCATGTATATGTATGGGGATATGTCTATATCTATCTATTTGTCTGTCTAGTTATCTATCCATCAGGTTAGAGCTTTATGCTTAATTGTAGTCCTGTTGGGGGAAAAGAAGGAAGAGGAAAAGGAAAAAAAGAGTAAAGGAAAAAATGCACAGCAGAAAACAAAAGAAAAAGGAAACAAAGATGGACAGCTTTACACATAATGTGTGGTATTTATTATGTAGGCTTTCTTGAGATGAAAATTTAATGTTTCATCTTTCGAATCCTCTCATTTTCTGCTTTGTACACAGCAATTTTTTCCTTTTTCTATTTTGTTTTTGTTTTAAATAAATAAAAAAATTAAAAATAATAGAGGTAGAGAGATTAGGAAAAATGAATTATGCAAGAGAATCATGAAAAAAGCCAACTGTTTGGCAAAGAAAGAAAAAACAGAAAAAGTTATATAAAAATTCATTGAAGAACACAACTCCTTAAAAAAAAGAATTGGCAAAATAGAAAAAAGGTAATAAAACTAAATAAAGAAAATAATTCTTTAAAAATTAGGATTAGGCAAGTGGAAGCTAATGACTCAATGATACATGAATCAATCAAACAAAATAAAAAGAGTAAGAAAATAGAAAAAAATGTGAAATACCTAATCAGAAAAACAGCTGAACTGAAAAACAGATCCAGGAGAGATAATTTAAAAATTATTGAACTGATAGCCATAATAAAAAAAAGAGCCTGGACATCATCTTTCAAGAAATTATCGAAGGAAAACTGCCCTGATATCCTAGAACCCAAGGATATAATAAAAATGGAAAGAATTCATCAATCACTTCTGAAAAGACATCACAAAATGAAAACTCCCAGGAATGTTACATTCAAATTCTAAAATTTCCAGATCAAGAAGAAAATGCTGCAAGGAACTAGAAAGAAATAATTCAAATATTGTGGAGCCACCACTAGCATCAAAAAGGCTTTAGCTATTTCTACAATAAAGGACTGGAGGACTCAGAATATGATTTTCCAGAAAGCAAAGGAGCTAGGATTTCAACCAAGAATCACCTACCCAGTGAAACTGAGCATAATTCTTCAGGGGAAAATGAACAATCAATGAAATAAAGGACTTTCAAACATTCCTAAATAAAAGACCAGAGCTGAACCAAAAATATGAACAGAAAACTCAAGACAAGCATAAAAAATAAATAGGAAATAGAAAACATAAGGGATTCAATAATATCAAATTGTTTACATCCCTACACACAAGGGTGGTACTTGCAACTCTTAAGAACTGTATCCCTATTATGCCAGTTAGAAAGAAGTATAGAGAGAGGTATAGTTATAAGTTGATTTTGATGGGATGACACCCAAAAAAAAAAAAACCTGAATCAAAATTAAGGGATGAGAAAGAGGATTGTGCTGGAAGAAATGGGAAGGAAGAGATAGAATGATGGTAAATTGTTTCATATGAAGAGGCACAAAAGACCTATTAAAGTAGCAGGAAAGATGGGGGTAGGGTGGGTATCACTTGAATATTACTCTCATCAGAATTAGCCCAAAGATGGAGTAACATACACATTCACTTGGGTATAGAAATCTATTTTACCCTATAAAAACAGGAAGGAAAGGGACAAGGAAAGGGAGAAGATTGATACAATGAGGGCAGAATGAGAGAGAGCAGACAGAAGCAAAAGATGGGTGAGAAGGAATAAGGTGAAGGGGAATAGAGAAGGATAAACTAGAATGATTACACAGTAATCATAGCTATCAATGTAAATGAAATGAACTTACTCACAAAATGGAAGTGGATAGCAATTTGGATTAAATATCACAATCCTACAATATATTCTTTATAAGAAATATATTTGAAAGAGACAAATAAAGAGCAAAGGTAAGGAGTTACAGCAAAATTTATTATGCTTCAGCCGATATAAAAAATCCTGAGATAGTAATCGTGATTCCAGAGAAAGGAAAAGCAAAAATAAATCTAATTAAAAGAGATAAGAAAAAAAACCTTACATTTTGCTAAAAGGTACATAGACAACAAATTAATACCAGCACTAAGCATATACAGACCAAATGGCATAGAATCCAAATTTTTAAAGAAGAAATTAAATGGGTTACAGGAGGAAATAGACAATAAAACTATATAAGTAGGTAAACTCACTTTACCCTTTTAGGACCAGATAAATCTAACCACAAATAAACAAGAAGAAAGTGAAATGAATTTTAGAAAAGTTAACTATGATAGACCCCTGGAGAAAATGGAATGGGGATAGAAAGAGATATAGTTTTTTCTCAGTGGTACATGACACCTACACAAAACTGACCATGTATTAGGGCACTAAAAACCTCAGAAGCAAATGCAGAAAGGCAGCAATATTAAATAAATCCTTTTCAGATTATGATGTAATAAAAACTACATTTGATAGAAGGCCATGAAAAGAGATTATTTAGTTTCTAAAGAAACTAAATAATCTAATCCTGAAGAATGAATGGGTCAAATACCTAATTGTAGAAATAACAATTAAAAAGAATGATAATGATGAGATAACACCAAAATTTATGGGATGCAGTCAAAGCAATATTTATGGGAAGATTTATAGCTTTAAATGCTTGTATAAATAAAATAGAAAAAAAGCAGATGAATGAATTGGGCATGCAACTTAAAAAAATTAAAAAGGAAAAAAAAAATTAAATCTCCAGTTAAACATGGAATCAGACATCTTGAAAATCAAAGGAGGGATTAATAAAATTGAAAGTTAAGAAAATCACAGAATTAATAAAATAAACTAGGAGCTTGTTTGTGTGTGTGTGTGTGTGTGTGTGTGTGTGTGTGCGCGCACGCACATAACCTAATAAAACAGAAAAACTATTGGATAATTTCATTAAAAAAATAAATGTTATGTATGAAAAATGAAAAGGGTGAATTCATCACCAATGAAGAAGAAATTAAAGCAATAATTAGGAGATATTTTACCCAAATATATGTCAATAAATCTAATAATGTAAGTGAAATGAATGAATACTTTAAAAATACTTTTAAAAATATAAGCTGCTCAGATTAACACAAAAGGAAATAAAATACCATAACCCCACCTTCAAAAAAGAAATTGAACAAACCATTAATGAACACCCTACGAAAAAATCCCTAAGGACAGAAGCATTCACAAGTAAATTCTACCAAACATTTAAAGAACAATTCAATGCAATACTATATAAATTACATGAGAAAATAGTCAAAGAAGGAGTCCTAGCAAAATTCTTATTATGATACAAACATAGAACTGATACCTAAACTAGGAAGAGTGAAAACAGAGAACAAGAACTATAGACCAATTTCCCTATTGAATAATGATGCAAAAATTTTAAGTTATCAAGTATCATATAAAATGATCAAATTGGATTTATACCAGGAATGCAGAGCTGGTTCAACTATCAATAACAAAATCAACATAAATCATGATTATGTCAACAGAAGTAGAAAAATTTTGTATTGACAAAATAGTCATACCTATTGAAAACACTAGAAAGCTTAGGAAAAAAATGATGCTTTCCTTAAAATAAGTATCTATCAGTAGGCATTCTCTATAATGGAGATAAACGAGAAGCTTTTCAATAAGATCAAGGGTGAAGCAAGGATGCCACAAGAATGCCCAATATTACCACTATTATCCACTATTTTATTAGAAATGTTACTTGTAGCCACAAGAGAAGAAAAAGAAAGTGAAAGAATCAGACTAAGCAATGTGGGAAACAAAACCATTATTTTTTTTTTGCAGATAATATAATAATATACTTAAAGCATCCTAAAGAATCAACTAAAAATTAGCTGAAATCATTAGCACCTTTAGCAGAATTGCAGGATATAAAATAAATCCATGCAAATCATCAGAATCTTTACATATTACCAATAAAATCCAGTAGCAAAAGATGAGAAAAATTCCATTTAAAAATAACTATAGACACTGAGAGTCTACTTGTGAAGACAACCCTAGGAACTATATGAAAATTAGTTACAAAACACTTTTCACACAAATAGTCAAATCTATAAAAGTGGAAGAATAAAAATTGTTCATAGGTAACTCAAACCAATATAATGACAATTCTTCCTAAATTAATTTATTTATCTAGTGCCATACCTTTCAAACTACTAATATTATTTTGTAGAGCTAAAAAATCAGAATAAAATTCATCAAGAAGAACAAAAGGTAAAGAATATCAAGGGAATTAATAAAAACAAATGTGAAGAAAGGGGGCCTAAACATACTAACTCTCAAAATTATAAAGCTATAATCTTCAAAAAAAAAAGAAATGGAATGGCAGATCAGTAGAACAGATTTGGTACACAAGACACAGGAGTAAATAACCACAAAATTCTAGTGTCTGACAATCCCGAAGACTCAAGCTTTGGGGATAAAATACTCAATAGTTGATAAAAAAAAAAAGTGCTAGGAAAATTGGAAAACAATGTGGCAGGAACTAAAATCATATACCACATACCAAGATAAGATAAAAATGGGGACATGATTTAGTCATAAAGAGTGATATCATAAGCAATTAAGGAGAGAAAGAAATAGTTTAAACCCATCAGATCTATGGAGAGGGTAAGAATTTATGATCAAACAAAAATAGAAAGCATATGAAATGTAAAATGGACAATTTTGATTAAATTTAAAAAATTTAAATTTTTAAAATTTAAAAAAATTGCATAAAATCAACGCAATCAAGATTAAAAGGAAAATAGAAATCTGGGGAACAATTTTTATAGCAAATGTCTCTGATTAATCAAGGCCTTATTTCTCAAATACAAAGAAAATTGAGTCAGAGTTAAAAGAATACAATTCATTTTCCAAATGACATGATCAAAGGATGTGAACAGAAATTTTTTCAGATGAAATCAAAGCTATCTTATAGTCATATGAAAAAATGCTTTGTTATTATTTATTAGAGAAATGCAAATTAAAACAACTCTGAGTTAACCACCTCCACTTATCAGATTGGCTAATAAGACAGAAAAGGAAAATGAAGGGTATGTGGGAAAACTGGGACACAAATGCATTGTTGGTGGAGTCGTGAACTGATCAAATCATTCTGGAGAGAAATTTGGAATTATGCTCAAAGAGCTGTAACACTGTGCATAACTTTTGATCCAACAATATCATTACTAAGAGTACATCTTAAAGAAACAAATAAAAAAGCAGGGAAATGGTGCAGTTTCTACAAGGATATTTAATAGCAACTCTTTTTTTTTCATTAGCAAAGAATTGGAAATTGAGGGAATGCCCATTAAGTGGGGAATAGCTGAGTAAGTTGTGGTATATAATTGTAATGGAATACTATTGTGTTATAAGAAATAGTGAGTCAGATGATTACAGAAAAATCTGAATTTATTCAAAGTGAAGTAAGTAGAACCAGTAGAACATTGCACACAGTGACAGCAATAATGCATGATGATCAACTCTGAATGACTTAACTATTCTCAGCAATATAATGATCTAAGGCAATTTCAAAAGACTTATGATAAAAAATGCTATCCACCTTTAGAGAAAGAACTTATAGAGAAAGAAAGATTGAAACAAATTACTTTTCACTTTATTCTTTTTTGGGGGGTTTTGGTCATCTTTTTCAATATTACTAATATGGAAATGTTTTGCATGATTATACATGTATAATTTCTTTCAAACTGCTTACCATTTTAGGGAGGGGGGAATTAGAAACTTCAATTTTTTTAAAATTAATGTTAAAATTGTCTTTACATGTAATTGGGAGAAATGAAATATAATTTTTAAAAAAGAAAAATATCTAGACACTATAATGCAGAACAAATTTATTTAGCCATCTTTAGGAGGGACATCCAAAAGGGCTAATCTGATTTTAAGATATATTACTAAAAGTATAAACACTATAAAGAGGAAGATGATCATTTTGTGGTACTCTGCACTAACGAGACCACCTCTGGAATATAGCTATCATGTGTCTCCCTGAATCTTCTTTTATCTCAGGTAAGCATCCTTGATCCTCAAATAATACAATTATCAGTCTCCTTGCCAACCTGATAACCTTTCTTTTTATGCATTATGATTTACTTAGTTCTGAGTACTATATTTTAGATATGACTTTTTTTGAATCTCTTTTTAATTTATTAAATCTCTTTTCATATCTTTTTTCATAGCTCTCATTTGATTTTTTTAATTAAAACTTTTTATTTGCAAAACATATGTATGGGTAATCCTTCAACATTAACCCTTACAAAGCTTTCTGTTAAAACCCCCCCCCAGTCTCCACCCCTCCCCTAGATGGCAGGAAATCCACTACATGTTAATTATGTTAAAATACTTGACAAATCGAATATATGTATACATATTTCCACACTTATTGTTGTGCAAGAAAAATCGTATCTACAAGAAAAAAAAATCAGAGAAAGGAAACACAATGCAAGAAAACATGAATAGAGAGCATAAATATGTTATGTTGTGGTCCACATTTCATATCCCTCTCTCTGGGTATATATGGCTTTCTTCACTGAACAATTAGAAGTAGTTTGAAACATTTCATTGGTGAAGAGAGCCATTATAGTCTTGTTGTTGCCGTGTATAATGATCTCCTGGTTCTGCTCATTTCACTCAGCATCAGTTCATGCAAGTCTCTCCAGGCCTCTCTGAAATCATCCTGCTGGTCGTTTCTTGTAGAACAATAATATTCCATAACATTCATATACCATAATTTGTTCAGCCACTCTCCAATTGATGGGCATCCATTCAGTTTCCAGTTTCTAGCCACTACAAAAAGGGCTGCCACAAACATTCTTGTACATGTGGATCCCTTTCTCTCCTTTAAGTTCTCTTTGGGATACAAGTCCCAAAGTAGAAACACTGCTGGGTCAAAGGGTATGCACAGTTTGATAACTTTTTGAGCATAGTTCCAAATTGCCCTCCAGAATGGCGTGATGAGTTCACAGTTCCACCAACAATGTATCAGTGTCCCAGTTTTCCCATATTCCCTCCAGCATTCATCATTATCTTTTCCTGTCATTTTAGCCAATCTGACAGGTGTGTAGTGGTACATCAGAGTTGTCTTAATTTGCATTTCTCTTATCAATAGTGATTTGGAGCACCTTTTCATATAACTAGAAATAGTTTCAATTTTTTCATCTGAAAATTGTCTGTTCATATCCTTTGACCATTTATCGATTGGAGAGTGGCTTGAATTCTTATAAATGAGACAATTCTCTATATATTTTAGAAATGAGGCCTTTATCAGGACCCTTAAATGTAAAGATAATTTCCCAATTTATTGCTTCCCTCCCAATCTTGACTGCATTGGTTTTGTTTGTACAAAAACTTTTTAACTTAATATAGTCAAAATTATCTATCTGGTGTTCAATTAAGAGTTCCAGTTCTTCTTTGGACATAAATTTATTCCATCTCCACAGGTCTAAGAGGTAAACTATACTACATTCCTCTAATTTACTTATAATATCACTCTTTATATCCAAATCATGAACCCATTTAGATCTTATCTTAGTATGTGGTGTTAGAGGTGGGTCAAGCCCTAATTTCTTCATAACTAGTTTCCAATTTTCCCAGCAGTTTTTGCCAAATAATGAGTACTTATCCCAGAAGCTGGGGTTTTTGGGTTTATCAAACACTAGATTGTTGTAGTTATTGCTTACTTTTTCTTGTGATCCTATCCTATTCCATTGATTGAATACTCTATTTCTTAGCCAGTACCAAATGGTTTTGATGACTGCTGCTTTATAATATAGTTTTAGATCTGGTACAGCAAGGCCACCTACATCAGCCTTTTTTCCCCATTAATTCCCTTGAAATTCTTGACCTTTTGTTCTTCCAAATGAATTTTTACTATTTTTTCTAGATCTGTAAAATAATTTCTTGAAAGTTTGATTGGTATGGCACTAAATAAATAAATTAATTTGGGTAATATTGTCATTTTTATTATATTCGCTCAGCCTACCCATGAGCACTTGATGTATTTCCAATTGACTAGGTCTGACTTTATTTGTGTGGAAAGTGTTTTGTAGTTTAGTTCGTATAGTTCCTGACTTTTCCTTGGCGGATAGATTCCCAAATTAGATATGACTTTGACAAGATGAAGTGCATGCAGAGGAAAGTTACCAAAATGATAAGTGAGTTGGAAACTATACCATGGTAGGACAAGTTGAAGGATCTAAGACTGTTAAGCCTAGATAAAAGATTTGATGCCTCAGGGAAGAGGCATATATAAGACAGTCCAAATATATTAAAATTTATTATGTGAAAGAAGGATCACATTTAAAGGCAAAACAAAGACCAATGGGTGAATGTTAATAAGGAAGGTAGATGAAGTTTCTCTGTAAAGAAAAATCTTCCTAATGATAGAAGTTGTCCCAAAATAGAAGGTCTTCAGGGGACACTAAATTCCCCTGTCACAGGAGATTTTCAAACAGAGGCAGCATGACTATTTTTAAAGAATGTTATAAATAAAGATTAAAAGTGTTACAGATGAGATTTATGGTTTATAGGGAATGAACTAAGTAACTTGTGATGTTTCTTCTAGCTCTAAAATTTTATTATTTGATCCTGCTAGAAATATTAAAAAATATTGTTGTATTGTTGTATTTTCCTATACAACAAATAAAAAGCAATGAGATGGGTTTTTCAGAATGTAACTGTCTCTAAAGGAGTCAAAATGAGAGTTTCAAAAATATTAGATAATTTGATTAAAAAAAGGAAAGAAGAAAATCAAATTCTCAAAAATTAAAAGGGAGAACTTTCCATCAATGAAGAGGAAATTAGAGCAATAAATAGGAGTTATTTTGCCCAACTATATGTCAATAAACTTTATAACCTAAGCGAAATGGAGGAATATTTACAAAAATATAGATTGCCCAGATTAACAGAAGAGGAAATAAATTATTTAAATAGCCCCATTTTAGAAAAAGAAATAGAACAAGCTATTAACCAACTCCCTAAGAAAAAACCTCCAGGGCCAGATGGCTTTACATGTGAATTCTACCAAACATTCAAAGATCAATTAATTCCAATATTATATAAACTATTTGAAAAAATAGGGAAAGAAGGTATACTACCAAATTCCTTCTATGATACTGATATGGTGCTGATAGCTAAACCAGGTAGGGTGAAAACAGAGAAAGAAAACTATAGACTAATTTCCCTAATGTATATTGATGCAAAAATCTTAAATAAAATATTAGCAAAGAGATTACAGAAAGCTATCCCCAGGATAATACACTTTGACCAAGTAGGATTTATACCAGGAATGCAGGAGTGGTTCAATATTAGGAAAACTATCAGCATAATCAACTATATCAATAACCAAACTAACAAAAATCATATGATTATCTCAATAGATGCAGAAAAAGCATTTGATAAAATCCAACATCCATTCCTATTAAAAACACTAGAGAGCATAGGAATAAATGGACTTTTCCTTAAAATGATCATAGTATCTATTTAAAACCACCAGCAAGCATCATATGTAATGGGGACAAATTAGAACCATTTCCAGTAAGATCAGGGGTGAAACAAGGTTGCCCACTATCACCATTACCTTCCAATATTGTATTAGAAATGTTAGTGTTGGCAATAAGAGAAGAAAAAGAAATTAAAGAAATTAGAGTAGGTAATAAGGAAACCAAAGTATCAGTCTTTGCAGATGATATGATGTTATACTCAGAGAACCCTAGAGACTCAACTGAAAAACTACTAGAAACAATTCACAACTTTCGCAAAGTTGCAGGATACAAAATAAATCCATGTAAATCATCAGCATTTTTATATAATACCAATAAGCAAAGAGATACAAAGAGAAAATCCATTTAAAATAACTGTCAATAGTATAAAATATTTGGTAATATATTTGCCAAGAGAAAGTCAGGAACTGTATGAACACAACTACAAAACATTTTCCACACAAATAAAGTCAGTTCTAATCAGTTGGAAAAATATCAAGTGCTCATGGGTAGGCCAAGAGAATATAATAAAAATGACAATATTACCTAAATTAATCAACTTATTTAGTGTCATACCAATTAAACTCCCAAGAAATTATTTTACAGATTTAGAAAAAATTATAACAAAGTTTATCTGGAAGAACAAAAGGTCAAGAATTTCAAGGGAATTAATGAAAAAAAACTGAAATGAAGGTGGCCTAGCTATACCAGATCTAAAACTATATTATAAAGCAGCGGTCATCAAAACCATTTGGTACTAGCTAAGAAACAGAGTAGTTGATCAGTGGAATAGGATAGGATCACAGGACAAAATAGGCAATAACTATAGTAATCTAGTGTTTGACAAATCCAAAGATCCCAGGTTTTGGGATAAGAACTCACTATTTGACAAAAACTGCTGGGAAAAATTGGAAACTAGTATGAAAGAAATTAGGGCTTGACCCACATCTAACACTACTTACCAGGATAAGATCTAAATGGGTTTATGATTTAGATATAAAGAGTGATATTACAAGAAAATTACAAACAAATAGGATAGTTTATCTCTCAGATCTGTGGAGAAATAAGAAATATGTGATCAAAGAGGAACTGAAACTCATTACTGAACAATAAATAGATAATTTTAATTATATTAAGTTAAAATGTTTTTGTACAAACAAAACTAATGCAGACAAGATTAGAAAGGGAAGCAATAAACAGAAATTTTTTTTACATTCAAGGGTTCTGATAAAGGCCTCATTTAAAAAATATATAGAGAATAGACAAATTTGTAAGAATTCAATTTTTCTCTTCAACAATGAGATGATGCAAACCAGTTCCAATTGTTCACTGATGAAGAAAGCCATCTACACTCAGAAAGAGACTTGTGGGATCTGAGTGTGAACCACAACATAGCATTTTCACTCTTTTTGTTGTTTGCTTGCATTTTGTTTTCCTTCTCTTTTTTTCTTAGGCAGCACAAAACTGTATAACTATGCATACATATATTGGATTTAACATATATTTCTACTATGTTTAACATATATTTTACTATTTGCCATCTAGGAGAGGGCATGGGGGAAAAGGACGGAAAATTGGAACACAGGGTTTTGCAAAGGCTAATGTTGAAGAATTGTCCATGTATGTGTGTTGGAAAATAAAAAGCTTTAATTAAAAAAAAGAGTTCAAGTCATTCTCCATTTGATAAATGGTCAAAGGATATGAAAAGACAATTTTCAGATGAAGAAATTTTGAAACATTTCTAGTCATATGAAAAGGTGCTCCAAATCATTATTGATCAGAGAAATGCAAATTAAGACAACTCTGAGATACCACCACACACCTGTCAGATTGGCTAAGATGTCAGGAAAAGATAATGACGAATGTTGGAGGGGATGTGGGAAAACTGGGACACTGATACATTGTTGGTGGAACTAACCATTCTGGAGAGCAATTTGGAACTATGCTCAAAAAGTTATCAAACTGTCCATACTCTTTGACCCAGCAGTGTCTCTACTGGGCCTATATCCCAAAGAGATCTTAGAGGAGGGAAAGGGACCCACATGTGCAAGAATGTTTGTGGCAGCCCTTTTTGTAGGGGCTAGAAACTGGAAACTGAATGGATGACCATTAACTGGAGAATGGCTCAATAAATTATGGTACATGAATGTTATGAATATTATTGTTCTGTAAAAAACAACCAGCAGGATGATTTCAGAGAGGCCTGGAGAGACTTGCATGAACTGATGCTAAATGAAATGAGCAGAACCAGGAGATCATTATACATGGCAACAACAAGAGTATATGATGGCCAATTCTGATAGACATGGCTCTTTTCAACAATGAGATGATTCAAACCAGTTCCGATTGTTCAGTGATGAAGAAAGACATCTACACCCAGAGAGAGGCCTGTGGAATATGAGTCTGGACCACAAGTAGCACTTTCACTCTTTTTGTTACTGTTCTCATTTTTTCCAGTTTGATCTGATTTTTCTTGTGGAGCAAGATAATTGTATAAATATGTATGCATATATTGGATTTAGCAGATATTTCTACCATGTTTAACATAAATGAGATTACTTGCCATCCCATCTAGGGGAGGAGGTGGGGGAAGGAAAGAGAAAATTGGAGCACAAGGTTTTACAAGGGCTAATGTTGAAAAAATTATCCCTGCAAATGTTTTGAAAATAAAAAGCTTTAATAACAAAAAAATATTTAGAGCAATGGCATCACTTCAATGCAACATTAGAGAATCAGTGCCATGTAGTGGAAAAAGCATTAAGCCAAGAACCAAAAGATATGAATTCCATTATTTTCTGACTCTTATGAGCTACATTATTTGGAGCAAATCACTTAATTTTTGTATTCTTCAATTTCTTAATCAATAAAATGGAAATAGTAATGCCTATCTCTTGTATCTCATCAGGCTAATATAAAACCAACTGAAATGAATATGAAAGCATTTTGAAAATTAGGTTTTATACAAACAGGTGGTATTAATAATATTATTATTATTGTTTCTCCATGAAAACCCTATTCCAATGCTTCATTATATTATTGAGGTAACACTCTGCTCTTGAAGGCTATGCTGGTAGAATATCAGGTCTAAGGCTTTATTTAGTTGCAAAGGTTTCCAATATGAAGAACAGTAACCGAAATTGTGAGTCTTTTCCTTACCTATAGAATAAATGAAATAACACTTGCACCATTCTTAACACTTGCACCATTCTACTTCACAGGCTTATAAGTGAGAAAATCCTTTTTAAACCTTAAAACACTATTATTATTATGATCTCTCTCTCTGTCTCACTGTTTCTGTCTATCTCTCCTTTGAAGCCAGCGTAGGTTTAAGAAGTTTCATAACCAAAAGGTTCATTGCCATTTGGTTGTTTTTTTCAGCCATGAAAACTCATAAACTGTTTATTAAGGCATGGAGAAGAGTTGTTATCAGGAAGCACTGTAACTATACTGAAGAAATCAAAAATACTTTAAATGTAGTACTGAAATAAGTATCATTATTGTTAATAACTCACATTTGTATGTCAGTCTAAAGCTTATAAAGAATCATACAAGTAGGTAATCTCTAAATGTGACACTTTGAAGGGTAACAGTCATTTGAACATATAAGTTCTGGTATATTATGGAAGATTCAGTTACATTGTTTTACAGTGACATCTTACACATTGCTTCAGAAAAAATTAGATAAAAGATTGTTAAAATATGATGGAGATATAATAAACTGATATAAGAAATTAATGTTTAGGGAGACAAATTATAATATATTATCAAAGAGAGCAATCTTGAACCGTCTAATGATGTCTCCACATTAGATAGGATCTTTAACTGGAGAAATCTTCAATTGAGAACTCAAAGCTTGGCCCCATGAACTTTGTAACTGGATATATAACCTCAGGTCCCAACCCTTCTCTTACCTTCCACTTTCTCTTCTGACATCACTGTGTGACAGAGTGAGAGGGAGAGAAAAAAAAGGTGAACCATTATATCTCCTTTTTTTACTGCTTCTGCCAAAGTCTTGTCATAAAATGAAAACTTGGGGTCAGCCAGTTTATTGTAGGAGAAGTCAACTTTCTCTGTTTCCTACAACACAAGGGCAAAAACAATCATTCTAGCAGATGCTGTTAAGTTTTTTTAGGGAAATGTCTGGATTCTTTAGTTGATCTAGACACTCTCGTTTCCTATTGGGCTCTCTTATCACTTTCTAAATCTTATAATTCAATTCTAGTACCCTGCTCTATCATCCCACTGCTTCAGAGACCTGCTAAACCTTTTAACTTTTCATTACATCCCATCCTGCCTCTACCAGAACTCATTCTAGTAACCATCTCCTGTCTCTTTTGCATTTTCAATCTTTCCTTCTCTGCCAGACCCTTCCCTTCTATAAGATTTTCTTGATACAAAAATATTTTCCTTTAACTGCTATCCCTTGAGCTGCTGTCTCGTCACTCTCCTTCCCATCAGTTTTTTTGAAAGAATAATGACTACAACTAATTTTTAATCCATTCACTCTTCGATCCTTTCTACCCACTATAAAAAACATTCAAGTAACCACTGATTATTATCCTACTCAACAAATCCCAAGACTTTCTTAGTCTTCATTCTTGGCACTCTTTGCAGCATTTGTGAACACTTCCATCCTTATAAATTCTCTCTTTCATTAAGTTGGTCCACTCTTTCTGATCACTTTTTCTGGTTCCTCACTCATGAAATATAAATTTTCATTTCAGTCCTGTGTTTGGCCTTTTATCCATTGTCATCTAGTCTTCTTCAGAATTCATTCATTCACCAAACTTCATTTATCATCTCAATCTGTATTCCTTGCCTAGACCTCTCTTGAATCCCAGCTCTACAGATGTGCCTGCCTGCTGGACAGCTCCCCTGGATATACTATGTGGTGATAGCTCAAATTCACCATGATTTAATCAGAATTAATCATCTTTTCTCCACAAATCAGCTCCACTTTATTCCATTATTACTTACAACAATACCATTAGGTTTAAATATCTAGAATTATGATTGCTTTTTGTCTTTTCCTCACTTTTCAAATCTTTCTTTTTTCCCAATAATTTCAACACCTTCTCCTACTAAATATTCTGGGTTCCCTTTTTGTTCCATACACATTTCTATCTTTGTATGTTTTTTCATGCTTTTTTCTCATTTGAAATGCCTTTCCTTCCCCACCCATTCAAATCATATTAATCTTTTAGGACACAGTTCATATTTTATCTTCTCCTACCATAAAGCCTTTCTTGACTACTTAGGTCCACAGAGTTTTCTCTATTTCTAATTTCTAACATTGTCTATACTATTATAGATAATAATAATATATTATCTTTTATTATTATTTAACTATTTGCTGTAAATGATCCTCCTCTCTCTAGATGACAATCTGTTAAAAGGTACTTTTTTTTCTGTTTTATGCATGGGACACATTTATTGACTTGCAGTAAAATATCCATCTCTTCTTTTTTTCCCTTTTTGGAATCTGATGCTGCTTTCCTCTTTTGTTTTTCTATACTTCTTTCCTGATAATTTTTGAATTAATTAGATGAACCTGGGAGAGAAGTAAGGTAAAACAAATGCTACTGCCAAAAATTTTACGTCTCGAGGGGAACAAACTCATTCTTCTATGAAACCTAACTACAAGGAATATACCACAGCAGCCAGTCTCTCTTCTAATTACTAGTGTTCCCCAAAGTGGGATGTGTATAATCATGTCACAAAGCCTTTGGTAGCAGTGGTTAGTGAGATCTCACTATCATGGGATCTAGTGTCAGAGGTATAGGTCTGCATTAGGAATCCAAAGTGGTATGTGTATGCCCATGTCATGTAGTGGGACATCTATTCATTTCAGGGAACAGGCCTGTGTCAGGGGATCATTTTGTAGTATGTTAGCACAGGCCTTGAAATTTGCATGTGAATTTCTCCAGGAACTATGATGTCATCTCTCACCTCTGTGATTTCCATTTTTTGTCCAGTCATACTGCAGACATCACCTGTTGGGAAATGGACTTTGGATGTCATTTTGACACAGAGTTATATACCAGACATCTTATAACCCAGCCCAAGAATCTAATAAAAAAATCAAGTAACAATGTGTTACAAACTGCCTGGAAGAGGGTAAACAGATCTAAAAGAGAACCTGAAGGCCTCTGCACATGATTCCTTCAATCTTAGATCTTGAAGTGCTTGATTCACACTTAAACCTCACTAAAAATTGTCTCGTTTTTCTCCCTTCCTAAACTCTGGTCCTTAATCAGAGGAGAAGAATTGGGGCCCCAGTTCTGCTCCCTTAAGTGAAAGTTAATGAACAACTGGGAACAGGTGGCACCAGTAGCATGTTTCTTAGTAACCCTGCAGAGCATGCATTATATCATTTCTTAGGGACGGTTTAGAGACAATATAGGTATGCACTGGAGTAGATGGCTTCCAAAGTTTGTTCTAATTTTATCATCTTATGTTTCCCTAACTAAGAAAGTTTAGGCTAGTAACTACACAGTGAGTGAAGATGCCACAAAGATACAACTCTGGATAGGATTAAGCTATAGAATTCATTAGTGATTTAGGTCTTCAAGGGGATTACAAGTATTCAGAGGAAGAGTGTAGCTAGTATCCAAATAATCTGGCATAGATGCTAAAATGCTGGACTTAAAAAATTAAAGAATTGATTTCAAATCTGGCCTGTCCCATATATTATTTTGTCATTTTTTTATAAGCTACATAACTATGGGAATTGTAAAATGGGGTAACAATTGCAGTTACCTATATCACAGGGCTATCTCACGGCTTATAAAAAACAACGTATGTAAAACACTTTTGTTCAGTTGTTTTTCAATTGTGTCTAACTCTTCATGACCCCATTTGGGATTTTCTTGGCAAAGATTTTGGAATGATTTGCCACTTCCTTCTTCAGCTCATTTTACAAATGAGGAAACTGGGGCAAACAGAGTTAAGTGACTTGCCCAGGATCATACAGCTAGTAAGTTTCTGAGGCCAGATCTGAACTCAGGAAGATGAATCTGATTCCAGGGTAGGTACTCTATCCACTGCACCACCAGAACTTTATAAACTTCAAAAAGCTGTATAAATGCCACTTGTTATTGTTTTATTGAGAGGCAATCTAGTATAGTGGAAGAGCATGGACTTGGAATCAAAAGAGTTTGAGTTCAAATCCCACTTCAAATTCTAGCCTAATAGCTGGAGGACCATAGATGAGTTATCTCTGATGACACTTCTGAATTTTAGTTTCCTCATGTGTAAAAGGAGATAATGATACCTTTAGTAACTAGCTCAAAGTTGTGAAGATCTGATAATTTAATAATAATAATGATATATCTGTAGTATTTTGCAAACCTTAAAGTGCTATGTAAATGCTATAAATAATTATTAAATATATTCAGAACAAAGAGGAATCATAGCAGCACAAAGGAAATATGAGACATGCAAATCTAGAAATATTTCCATCCCAAATGTTCAATGGGTATATTTGTGCCCAACTCATGGTAGATACTTCTGAGCTCATACAGGACTGATCAGCCACACATTGTACCTTGACCCAAATATTGTAATGTCATTGGTCCTTTTTCAGTACAAAAACAAACAATAATGATCCTTGACTAATTAGGTGACAAGTCTAGATGTTCTCTGTGTGGGAGATGGGTCTTATATTCATTACAGTAATATTTTCTGGCTCTTCATCAGTCAATAACAATAACAGTCATTTACAGTGCCTTAAAATTTCGCAAAGCATTTTACATACATTATTTTATTTGATCTTCATAAAAACCTTGAGAGTTAAGAAAATGCAAGTATTATTATTCAACCTTTGATTCTGTCTGAGACATTAACTAAAGAAAGTGCTTATTTCTCTCAAACTATGTATACACCTTGGCCAAAAATGATCCATCAGAGGCAATCAGTACAAGATCTGGATTGGTAGGATTATTTGTGAACTATTCTTTTGTCATTTTTTTAATATAAAGTCTTCTCCTTCCTACTAAAAAGGTCATTGTTCATAGATATTTAAAGAAAGGAGCCTTACACACTCACACACACACACACACACACACACACACACACACACACCCCATACATATATATATATATATACACATCTTAGCTTTAGGAATATGGAATAATCGCAAAAACCACAATTTATGAAGTCAAACAATGAATGTCAGAGTCACTGATCCTTTTCCTGCCTTCCCATACTGTTCCTTTTTAGTGGCTTTCCCAAGTCTTAGTCCATGGAGGAATTCAGAGAAAGGTGGCTGTAGGGATGTGTTTTCTTTGCCATTGAAAGGATTAAAAGTAGAGCTAGATTTCATTTGGAGCACAGGCAATCATTTAAATTTATTGATTTTAGGGTTGGTTGATTTATTAAGAATATTTATATCATGCCAGATTTTATCATACCCAACTATAACTTGGGAACAAATGGATTCTGATAGAAAGTAAGTTGTGTGTACCGTATGACTGCCCATTAATGGAGCACTTGTTGAAAACCATGATATTCTGAGTCAGTGTCCCCGTCTTGTCAGAGAACACATATTGGATCTGGCCTAGTTCCTCATTCAGAGTTGTGGTATGGGCCTGGGCTGGTGTGTTATATGGGATGTAAAACATTTTTCGATCCCAGTTGATGTAGAAGCTGTTGCCCAATCGTATTATCTCTACACTGTGGAGAAATGAAGAGAGAGAACTCTGGTCAGTGTGGGATGGAAAGTCCTCCTCCAGAGCTTCTTAAAAGATAGCAGAGGGGGCACATGTAAGAGAGGGAAATCTAATCCTGCTCAACAAAAATTTAGAGAAATGTCCAAATCCAACAAAATCTCGAGAAATAACATAAAAAAAATTAATTTGAGAACCAATGAGAAAAGAGAAAATCTATATAATCCAATATTCTGCACCATAAGAAAAATAAAGGAAAAATTCCAACAACTTGCAATATTTAGATTTCCAAGGAATGTTGAATGAGAAGCTTACATGGATAAATAAATAAGTGCTAAATAATAAAAAAATATAATTCATTCCAAAAACTTTTGGGAAAAATTATAAACAAACTTACTTTAATATTTCAAGAATCTGTGATTTCATTGGTATATGTGCCCTTCCATTGACTCAGATTACAAAGTATCTATGCCTTTGATCGTCTTCAAGAATTGATGTAACTGAAAAATTTATCACCAAGCAACCAGTCTAGTTACAAGACTGAATCTAGTTAGGCTGATCCTCAGACAGCATAATATGTCAAAAGGCTTATATAAAAAGTTTTTCCAGTTTGGTAGAATCTTACAGAACTTCATGTAAGTGGCATAATCCTTTGAGAATTCAGTCATCTCTATGCCACAATATTTTTTTAATTGAATATTTGATGGGGGAGAGAGCGGAGCCAAGATGGTGAACTGCAGACCTCATTCTCTGTGAGCTCCTGAGACCTTCCCTCACACCCAGACAAATTGAGCCTCCGAACTGGTTCTGGGGTGAGGGCTCCATCAAACACTTGGAGTACAATGCACTTCTAACAAAAATCTATTTTGAAAGAACTCCGGAGAAGGTCAGTTTCAGACACGCAGGGGATCGGCAGCCAGCTGCAATCAGATGCCAGGGTGCAGCTGGGGCGGAAGTCGGGGCTGGGACAGAGCAGCGGATTTTAGGCATCCAGGAAGTCTCTGGGAGATGCTTGGGCCACTTTGCTCTGCTTTTGGGCAGATGCTTTGCAGGTCTGCCTTTGGTAAAGGGTGGATTGAGAGGGGCTGAAAGTGTGGTCCTAGTGCGGATCTAGCCAGATCAGCCCCAGACCAGAAGTCAACTCAGCAAACTGCCCCAGGGCAAATTGAAACGGCTACCAGTCTGGTGCTTGTTTCAGACCTCAGCTCAAAAACATGAGCAAGAAACAGAAGAGAGCTCTCACCATAGCTTTTATGGAGAGAAAGAAGGGCAGACCCCAGATCCTGAGATTCTGAAAACAATCCCAGATGAAGCCACAAAGGTGGACATGAGCTGGTCCCCTTTTCAGAAGGCTTACCTGGAAGATTGCATAAAGAATCTCAAAAGATGCGATGAAGATAGTCATATACATCCAGAGAGAGGCCTGTGGGAACTGAGAGTGAACCACAACACAGCATTTTAACGCTTTCTGTGAATATTTCCATGCATTCTGTTTTCCT
>JAJPUD010002136.1:217128-349849 GCA_023553655.1 Myrmecobius fasciatus
AAGACCAAAACATCAACTCAGAAGAGAACAAAATGCCCACATGAAAAATCTCAAAGGATGACATGAATTGGTCTTAAGCCCAAAAAGGCTTCTTGGAGAGGCTTATAAAGGATTTTAAAAGGCAAATAAAAGAGGTAGAAGAGAAACTGGGAAAAGAAACAGATCTGCAAGAGAGATTCAACAGCTTGGAAAAGGACAAAAATTGATTGAAGAAAACAATTCCTTAAAAAACACAATTGGCCAAATGTAAAACTGCACTGATATACTAGAACCAGAGGGCAAAACAATCACTGAAAGACTCCATTGATCACCTCTGGAAAAAGATCTCACAAGGAAAATCCCAAGAAACATTATTGCAAAATTCTACAACTATAATTTCAAGGAAAAAATACTACAAGCTGCCAGAAAAAAACAATTTCAAGTATCAAGGAGCCACAGTCTGGCAGCTTTAAAATAAAGGATCAGGTGCAGCTAGGTGGTGCACTGGATAGAGCACCAGCCCTTAAGTCAGGAAGACCTGAGTTCAAATTTGGCCTCAAACACTTAACACTTCCTAGCTGTGTGACCTTCGGCAAGTAACTTAACCTTAATTGCCTCAGCAAAATAAATAAATAAATTAAATTAAATAAAGGATCAGAGGGCCTGGAATACCATATTCTGGAAGGCTTAGGACCTGGGATTATAACCAGAATTAACTACCCCAATGAGAACAAGCATCATCTTTTAGGGAGGAGATCAATTTTCAATAAAATAAGAGATTTTCAATCATTTCTATTAAAAAGCCCAGAACCAAATAGAAAATTTGATCTTCAAACACGACTCAAGAGAAGCATATAAAGATAAACAGGAAAGAAAAAAACATATTTTTTAAAGATTAAACTGTTTATGTCCCTAGATGGCAAAATACTTGTAACTCTTGAAAATGGTATCTTTTTTAAAAATTTATTTTTTATTAAAGCTTTTTATTTGCATAACATATGTATGGGTAGTTCTTCAACACTGACCCTTACAAAGCTTTCTGTTACAAATTTTCCCCCCTAGTCCCCACCTCTCCCCTAGATGGCAGGAAATCCACTACATGTTAATTATATTAAAATACTTGACAAATTGAATATATGTATACATATTTCCACACTTATCATTGTTGTGCAAGAAAAATCGCATGTACAAGAAAAAAAATCAGAGAAAGGAAACACAATGCAAGCAAACATCAATAGAGAGCATGAAAATGTTACGTTGTGTTCCACATTTCACATCCCTCTCTCTGGGTGTATATGGCTTTCTTCACTGAACAATTGGAACTGGTTTGAAACATTTCATTGTTGAAGAGGGCCATGTCCATCAGAATTGATCGTCATATAGTATTGTTGTTGCCGTGTATAATGATCTCCTGGTTCTGCTCATTTCACTTAGCATCAGTTCATGTAAGTCTCTCTAGGCCTCTCCGAAATCGTCCTGCTGGTCGTTTCTTACAGAACAATAATATGCCATAACATTCATATATCATAATTTATTCAGCCACTCTCCAGTTGATGGGCATCCATTCAGTTTGAAAATGGCATCTTTTTAACTATAAAAGTATGTATACATATATTCGATTTGCCAAATATTCTAACATAATTAACATGTAGTAGACTTCCTGCCACCTAGGGGATACGGTGGTGGTTGGGGAGAAAATTTGTAACAGAAAGCTTTGCAAGGGTCAATGTTGAAAAATCATCCATACATATGTTTTGCAAATAAAAAGCCTGAAAAAAAAAAGAAAGAAAATGGTATCTTTTATTAGGGCAGTTGGGGGGGGCATACATAGACAAAGAATGTGGGTATAAATTGACTTTGATGTGATGATATTAAAGAAAAAGACATTAAAGGATAGAAAAAGGATTGTACTGAGAGAAAAGGAAAGGGGAGGTAAAATGGGATAAATTTGGTTATATGAAGAAAAAGGGAAAGAAGGAAAATAACTATAGTCAAAATGAATTATTTGGGTGTCTGTCTGCCAATACAAACCCAGGAACTAAATGAACACAACTGCAAAACATTTTTCACACAAATAAAATCAGATCTAAACAACTGGAAAAATATCAATTGCTCATGGGTAGGCTGAGCAAATATAATAAAATGACAAATATACCAATCAAACTGGCAAAAAATTATTTTATAGAGCTGGGAAAATAGTAACAAAATTCATCTGGAAAAACAAAAGGTTAAGAATATCAAGGAGGTTAGCGAAAAAATATAAAGAAAAAAATATCTGATGACACCAGACCAAAAATTCTATTATAAAGCAGAAGTCATCAAAACCATATGGTACTGGCTAAGAAATAGGGTGATGGATCAGTAGAATAGATTAGAAACACATGATACAATGATCTGTGACTAAACCCCAAAACTCCAGCTTCTGGGATAAGAACTCACTATTTCTCAAAAATTACTGGGAAAACTGGAAAATAATGTCAGAAACTTGGCACAGACCTACATCTCACATCTCATACCAAAATAAAGTTAAAATGGGTAAATAATTTAAGTGTAAAAGGTGATATTATAAGTAAATTAGGAGAGCAAGGGATAATTTACCTATCAGATCTTTGGAAAAGGGAGGAATTTATGGCCAAAGAAGAACTGGAGAACATTATGAAATGCAAAATGGACAACTCTGATTATATTAAACTAAAAAAATCTTGCATTAACAAAACCAGTGCATGCAAAATTAGAGGAAAGCAGAAAATTAGGAAAAAATCTATAGCCAGTGTCTCTGATAAATTTCCTAAATTTAGGACAATTTTCAGATGAAGAAATTAAAATCATCTATAGTCATATGAAAAAATGCTCTAAATCACTACTGATTAGAGAAATGCAAAATGAAACAACTCTGAGGTACCACTTCACAACTTAAGATTGGCTAAGATGACAGGAAAACATAATGATAAATGTTGGAGGAGATGTGGGGAAACTGGGACATTAATGCACTGCTGATGGAATTGTGAAATGATCCAACCATTCTGGAGAGCAATTTCGAACTATGGTCAAAGGGCTAAAAAACTGTGCATACCCTTTGATCCAGCAGTGTTTCTGCTCAGTTTGTATCCCAAAGAGATCTTAAAGGAGGGAAAGGGACCAACATGTGCAAAAATGTTTTTTGGCAACCTTTTTTATAGTGGCAAAGAATTGGAAAATGATTAGATGCCCTTCAATTGGAGAATGGCTGAAGAAGTTATGGTATATGAAAGTAATGGAATATTATATTGTTCTATAAAAATGATGAACAGGTTGATTTTAGAAAGGCCTTGAAAGACTGACATAAACTGATGCTGAAAACGAAATAAGCAGAACCAGTAATACATTGTCCACAGTAACAGGAAGATTGTACAATGATCAACTATGAAAGACTTGATTCTTCTCAGCAGTTCAGTGGTCTAAAGCAATCCCAGCAGACTTTGGATAGAAAGCCATATACATCCAGAGAGAGAACTATGGAGACTGAATGTAAATTCACACATACTATGTTCACTTTTCTTTTTCTTCTGTTTTTTTTTTTCTCTCATGATTTTTCCCTTTTGTTCTCATTTTTCTCTCTAAATATGATTCATAAGGAAATATATTAAAAAATCAATGTACATGAATAACTAAAAATGTTTTTACATATAATTGGGGAAAAGAAAAATTAAAAAAATTCATCTTCTGTGATTTTTTATTAATTCTTCCTCCTGTTTTCTGTGCTCAGCACAGGCTCAGTAGGAGATAATGAGATTAAAAATAGATTTCATGATGAGCAGGCTTATTTTAGAAAAGCTTGGAAAGATTTACATGAACTGATACTAAGTGAAGTTAGCAGAATCAGGAGAACATTTTACATAGTTATCAGCAAGATCAACTGTGATGGACTTGGCTCTTCTAAGCAATATGGGTAATACAAGATAATTCTAATAAACTTGGGATGGAAAATGCCATCCACTTTCAGAGAGAAAGAATTATGAATGTGGATCAAATCATAATATTTTTACCTTTTTTGTTTGCTTTTTCTTTTTCATGATTTTTTTCCCTTTTGGTCTTATTTTTCTTGCACAACATGACAAATATGGAAATATGTTTAAAAGGATTATACTTACTCAACCTATATCAGATTGCCTGCTGTCTTGGGGAAGAGGGAGGTAAAAGAGAGAGGAAGAAAATTTTGGAACACAAAAGTCTTTTTTTTTAATTATTATTTTTTTATTAAAACTTTTTATTTGAAAAACATGTATGGGTAATTCTTCAACACTAACCCTTACAAAGCTTTCTGTTACAAATTTTTCCCCCCTATTCCCCACCCTTCCTCTCCCCTAGATGGCAGGATATCCATTACATGTTAATTATGTTAAAATACTTGACAAATCGAATATATGTATACATATTTCCACACTTATTGTTGTGAAAGAAAAATCTTATCTACAAGAAAGAAAAATCAGATATAGGAAACACAATGCAAGCAAACATCAATCGAGAACATGAAAATGTTATGTTGTGGTCCACAGTTCACATCCTTCTCTCTGGGTGTATATGGGTCTCTTCACTGAACAAATGGAACTGGTTTGAAACATTTTATTGTTGAAGAGAGCCATGTCCATCAGAACTGATCATCATATAGTATTGTTGTTGCCGTGTATAATAATCTCCTGGTTTGGAACACAAAAGTCTTATAAAAATGAAATGTTGAAAAAAATTTTTACATGTATTTGGAAAAATAAAATATTATAGAGAAAAAGAAGAAAATAGATTTCCAGGTCCAGAATCCTACTGGTAGTATAATTCCATTAAAAAGGTGAGGTAATAAGTCTGACAATGCGATGGTTTGGCTTATATGGAATAGGGAAGGAGGTCTTTAAAATTAAGAAATATGAGAAACGTTGTAGTCAGGTTGTTATAAGGATCCTTCAATATGAATACTTAAGTCCCTGAGTATGATATAGGGTATAGGGTAAAAAACTAAGACTGCAAGCCAGGTGCTAAAGTCTTTGAAGAAGCGCTCTGTGAAGATCTGATTGGCAAATAAATAGCAACAGGGACTGAGAGGATGGTATAAATAAATTGCATAGACTTAGCAAAAAGGTGGGAGATAGGATGTCTACAAGTTCAGATGCATATATGAATTAAAGCTAGATGAGGAGGTTAAGGTTACATGGTGGAGGCTTTTCAATGCCAGGCTGGAGAATTTGCATTTTATTTTAGGGCCAATAGCAAACTGCCTCTGTAAGGATTTTGAACACTGCCAGATTTGTACCTTAGAGAGATGATTTTGATTATTCTATGGAGGATGGATTAGAGATGTGGAAGACTGAAGGTGACTACACTAGTCCAGGGGAGAAGTGATAAAGGCTCCGTTCATAGTGCTGATCCTGTGAATAGAGAAAAGGGGACAGACACAAGAAATATTTTAGAAGTGAAATAAAAAAATTAACAGGTATGGCATTGAAGGAAAAGGAAGACTAAAGGGCCACTCCCAGGTTAGGAGCCTGCGTTTTTAACTCAGGGTGAAATGGGAGGTCTGAAGGAGGAGGTTGGATTGAGAATTTTGTTTTACACCTGCTAAGTCCGAGGTATTGAAGAGATGTTCAGGCAGAGCTGCCTAGCAAGTAAATGACAAGGCAGGACTGAAGTTCAGGAGAGAATTTAGGACTGGATCCATTTGGGAGTCATTTGCATATTGATGACAGTTCAAACCAGGGGAGTTAATGAGTTTACTGGGACAGAGTCTTAGAGGATATGCATGCAAAAGTGGTGATGAAGAAAGAGGATGGTAAAAAAGGTACTGATAAGAAGGAGCCTGAAAGGCAAGGAGTGCCATGAAATAGTAGTTCCGGGTGTTTCCATTATGTTCTGAGCTTTGTAAAACATTTTATATACATTACCTCATTTGATCCTCACAAGCTTCTTATGAGATAAGTGCCACTGTTATATGTACCTTACTGCTGGGGAAACTGAGGCTCAGAAAGGTTGCATCTAGCTCCCAGGAAATCTTCCTAAGCCCAAACCCAATGCGCTATCCATCTTGCTACATGGCTTTTATAGGAGCCAGAGAAGGAAATTACATGTAGGAGGAGGGCGTGATCACTCTCAGAAAGCTGAAAAGAGGAGAAGGAGAAGGCCTGAGTGAGGTCACTGGATTAAACAGTTAAGAGAGGCAATCTTTGAGGAGGGAGTTTCAATAGAGTGGTGAGGAAGTAGAAGAGATGAACTGAGAAGAGATAGCATAATATCTTGAGGGGAGAGCAGACCAAGTGAAGACTTACTTAAGGATGAAAGAGATGTGGTCATCATGTTTGCAGGCAGCAGGAAAGGAGCAGCAAATAGGGAGAGGTTAAAATGAGGAGGAAGGTGGGGTGGTGAGATTCTTGAGTGAGTTGAGAGGAAAGTGAGACTAGAATCAAACATAAATTTACGCAGGCTGGCTTTGGAAAGAAAAGGGGCAACTTCTTTCTCAGAAATAGGCACAAAGGAGGAGAGGCTGAGCAACAATGTGAAGGGGTTTTGAATTGTGGAATAAGGGAGATTTGGGAATTCATAACAGCTTCTTTTTCTCAGAAAAGTCAGAGGCAACATCTGGGAGTGAAGAGGGGCAGGAGATGTAGTTGGGGGACAGAGGATAAGATCAGGGAATAAAAGGACTACCATGCAGTTATGAGGGCACAATTGATATCAGAAAATTTGAATTTGTGGTGGTAAACATGTTTGTAAGATATTTTCCAGTGGAAGAAGTGAATAGAAAGATTAGATTATGACGGTTGAGGGCAATGACAGGATGAAAATGGAAGTACAGGACTTGAAAACAAAGGATTCAAAGAGAGAATACGTTCTATCATTAAATAAGTAAATGACAGGGCCAACTGCAAAAGGGGCAAGTGGCCAGAGATGACTTGATGAACTAGAAGAGTGGGAAAGGCACAAAAAGGCCTAGTGAAGCAGTGGGAGAGGCAGAAGGATAGGGCATTATGATCAGCAAGGAGAATGTAAAGATCAGGATCATACAAAGGAACAATTATAAATAATAAAGATATCTAAAGTATGGCCATTCTTATGGGAAGTCACTAAATGATAACCTATCAGGAACATTATAGAATGGATTCCCATTTGGGAGAAGGTTAGACTAGAGATTTCCAATCTTCCTTCCAATTTTAAGATTCTGTGATTCTACTTCTGTAATATTTTATCCATTTTCTATCCTTTGCATTCCTACTTGCAACTATCCTTGCCTGAGTCTTTTTGCTTTATAGATTGACTGACTGACTATAGTTGTTTCTTTTATATTGTGGGGATTGGGGGAAAAGTACTCCTGTGATCTGGAAAATTTTTTGACCTTCCCTTTGTACCAGAGAAGAAGGCTGAATTTTTTTCTTTTTCTGTTATATGTGTTTACAATACCAACATATATTTTATGTATTTCGGAGTTTCTAAACATTTTCTGAATCATCTGCTGGCCTTCCTGTGTCATTTGTGGCTTCCACAAAATTCCCCCCAAATTCCCATTTAATTCTTAAACTGACATGATATATTGAAAGAGTGATGTGAAAGAGATAACAGCCTCTTAACTTGTCTCATGGCCTATAATCTCTTCCTTCTCTTGTATATTCTGCATACTGCTCCCAGATTAATATTCCTTATGCATAGTACTAATCACGTCAATCCTCAGTTCAAAAGCATTAATAGGTTCCTATTGCTTACAAAGTTTCTTGGAGAAGATTGCAGGAGAGAACTCCTGAGACTTTGAGATAGTTCCAGGAACTCACTCCTTTCTGAAATGTAAGTTTTGGGGTACCACTCTACAGACTCTTGAGTTGTGCCTTGAATTTTGGATAAAACAAAGAGAAAGCTGGGTTGAGAGGACAAGAGAAGTAGTATGAGTTATAGTCCAAAACTGGGACTGAACATGTACAAAATACAACTGGAAACCAGTGCTGACTGTGCACACTGGAGAGGTAAAGGCCAGAGTGTGGAAGTTGGAAAATCAGACCAGTTACTGGGAAGTCTTTGGATAGTAAACTAAAGAGTTTAGGTTTTGTCCTAATACTATACACCAGCAGTGGTATGTATGAGAGATGGGGGGTGGGGACTGAAGAGGTGCCGTGGAATCTGGAAGCAAGGAAACCTAAAGCGGAAGTCAGAACAAGGACAGAAAGCTTTCAATTGAATCTGTCCTAATTGTCTGTGGCTAGATTATCCATCCCAAGATGTGTACACGGTTTGCAACCTTTTTTCTGCTTTTTTGTACAGGGTAGCCAATTCATAGTTAATAAAGATTTATTAGGTAGAAATGAGGCATCATGAAAAAGAAATCTGACATTCCTTGCCTTTAACTAGGAATGTCAGGTGAGAGTAGGGAATTCCCATCATCTCCTCAGAGGGTTCTATGGAACTTCTATGGAAGTTCTATGGAGCTTCTATGGAAAACTTCAGGTATTTTTCTAGATAACTTCTCCAGGAAAATTGGGGAACCTATCCCTTCTCTACTGAGCAGATAAAGCTCTTGTGAGCAGTTTCTGAGAAGCAGGGTAGAACCCCTGGGCTTTCACTTAGCAATAAATGCCAACTTTGTTGCCTTCTTCCTAGCTGGGAAGCACGAGGGTAGTTACTTTACCACAGTATGACCTTCTCCTTCCCCCAGAAAGATGCACATACCTGACATAGAGGGAAATTGGCACCACAGTGTTGAGAATGATGACATATGACCAGAATATGAGGAAGGTAGAAACACCTGGGGCAGAGAATCCCTCTTTCCGAGGCAGATAGATCTGGAAGTAATAACCCTTCTTGTTTTCCCAAATTTCATGCCCAATTGCCAGGATACAACACATTCCAGCTAAGAATGGGAAAATCTGTAAATTATAAAAAAAAAAAAAAAAAAAAAAAAAAAAAAGGTTCAAAACGCCAGTTTCAGCCCCACTGCAGGCTAAGAGAATGTTTAGTTACCTTTGTGAATGGCACACTTCTGTAATCTGGTTCCTTTGAGCACCTCTGGTCTGTTTTTTCCTACATGTTTCAAATTCTATGTGCTCCAAGTCAACCAGGTAAAATTAGATTTGCACAATTTGCTTTTATTTTGTCATTTTGTCTTTGTGTCTTTTTAATGTCTATGCTTTATTTTTGTTGTGAACTAGATTCTGTTACCTTGAAATATTTAAAATGCAGCCAATCAGAAAAACTTCTAGCCAGAGAGGAAAGATTAATAAATTTTCATAGCTGAAGCTCCTAGTGAGCAGAACTAGCTCTACTTTAGGCTTTCTGCAGATTAAGTCATAAGAAAAAGAAAGAAAAAATCCTGCATTTTTTTTCATTGCAACATTGGCCAAGTTGAAATTAAAGAAATAAAATTAGATAAAGTTGTATAACTGATAAAAACATCTTAGTGGATTCTGGAGGTTTGGAGTTTGGAAATTCATCATTTTAAGATTGCAGGAGAAGAACTCCTGAGACTTTGAGATAGTTGCAGGAACTCACTCCTTTCTGAAATGTAAGTTTTGGGGTACCACTCTACAGAATTTGTTTTAAGGAAAAATGAAGATTAAATCTTATAAAAGTTTTTAAGGCAATTGGCAAGATTAATATTCCATTATTTTAGGGCAATTTAAAGCATTAAGTTTGGCAGTAATTCCCAAAGTGAAGAGAGCAAAGGAAAATAAAAATTGGTAAATGATTTGTACCTTATATCCACTTCTTGTTAACCTGCCTTGACATTTCACTTTTTATCTTATTTTGCTAATAATCTTCACCCATCCATCTGTAAACAAATTAAGCTATTTTTGATTAGCCACATTCTGACATTGGGTTTTCTCTTGAGATCACAACTAGTGGAAGAGGATGAAACTAGTCCCTAAATCCCTTCTGCACCATTAGAAAAGGAAAATCTGTTCCCTTTAATCAACAAGAAATGTGAACAAGGAATTCTGTTTTTACTGTAAGAAACCTGGTCAGGGAAAACAGAATGTAGAGTGAAGGGTAGAGTAGATTTTGAAAATAGGAAAACACTCCAGGAAGTATTAAGGGACTCCTGACAACCCTAATGCATGTTCTCCCAAATTTCATGCCCAATTTCCAGGATACAACACATGCCAACTAAGAATGGGAAAATCTGTAAATTATTTAAAAAAAAAAAAGATTTAAAACCTCAGCTTTGGCATGATGTAGCTCTAGGGAAGGATGGCAAGAGGGGAAAATTCAATAAATTCCTCTGCCTTTGCCCCTTTTCTCCCTTCCACCAGAGTAATGAGTATACCTCAGCCAAGGGGATTGCTCACATTACAGTTCATGTCTCTTTGTTTACCCCTCTCAGATCAGTTTAAGAAAAGAGAATGGTGGAGAACTTCAAGGACACTCAAATCACATTCTGCCCCACTTCGTAGGGCAGAGGGCAGCAGATGCAATGGGGCTTCCACTGGCAGTGGCCATAATGGCCCCATGACCCTGGGCACTCAGCAGCCTATTCCTCTGGACCAGCCGGGGGACATCACCATAGTGCAGTATATCCTGTCTACCCTTCCCCAACAGCTGCAAGTGACCCCAGCCCCAGCAGTGCCTACAGCTATAGGGAGTAAGAGGACAGGTCCCAAGGCAAGCATTCCCTTTGCCCTGCCACCAGGAACTATCACCAAAGGGAAAGTGCTGGCACCAGACACCACAGGCTCTATGCATCCCTGAGCCCAATCAGTCGTATCTCCAAGATGGGCCTAGCCTTTGCCAGGTCTTGCTCAGCTAGAAGGTCCTGAGTGCTCTTGGCAGTGCCTAGCATGACAATATGAGATGGGAGAGCCAGCTGGCCTCTGCCCCGGGTGAGCCTGCCCTTCTCTGTTTCAGTTGCAGAAATGCATTTATTAGCTGGTAATCGTTCGGCAAGTTATCTTACTCCTGCTTGCCCCAAAATTTCCTGATTTGCATAAAGAAAAATAATAATGCCACTCACTTCCCTAGGGTTGTTGCTGTGGGATCAAAATAATATGACTGTAAAGAACTTAATACAGTAAATGGTATATGTTAAGCACTACATTATTTTCTAATTGAATTTAATTGTCCTATAACTGATAACTCTGAAGTAGTTTTAAAATGCTAAATGCAATAAGATCAATGATATTTATATGTGATAATTTGGAAATTAAATTGATGTCACCTGAAATTTGTTTGTGTTATTATTGTATTTCTAAATTGTATTGTATTTTAAAATCTATATTGTAGAATTTGGGAGACCACTGTAAACTAGAAATGTTGTTAGATTAAAAACTTCCCTTTAATTTGGATACTTGCAAGTAGAAAAGCAGGGGAAAGAATGCAGGGGAAGAAAATGCTTGAATCAGGGCCTTGGTGATTGGGCACATAACTGCATACCCACAAGTTTGTCAGCTATAAGAACCTGATAGAGATTTTTTAAAACAATGATTGTTTGATCAGTACACGGCCAGTTTATAAATAAGCCATACAGGTTTGTTTTGAGAAAACTCCTTATATCAACCTTCTGGTTAGCATAACATAGGTCTTTAAACAGTGCACAGAGGCGGTTCAGTTTCCCAGCCACTTTTGGCACCAGGTGTTCACTGAAGGATTTATGATTTTCACATTAATCAATAATTGTTTAGATTTTTTTGGAGCTCCCTCTATTTCTTGGGGACACTTCTGGACATACCCACAATCCCTATGTCGTGTAACAGCTAAGTGAACGGAACTAGAGACTGTACTCTTGTTCCTACCATACCAACTCTGATTCTGTATTAGGCTGTGAGACAAGCAAGTTGGAGACTGTTCCCACAAGACTAAGGAACGCCTGTATGGTTTATGTATGAACGTGCCTGTGAAAACTGCTACTCAAGATCTAAGAATGATTACATCATAGTCCAACTTACTTGTGGGTTCGTGTGTGTGTGTGTGTGTGTGTGTGTGTGTGTGTGTGTTTGTGAAAGACAGAGAAAGAGAGAATCATAATTGAATACTAGATAGATAATTTTGATTATACTAAGTTAAAAAGGTTTTGTACAAACAAATCTAATCAGACAAGATTAGAAGGGAAACAATAAATTGGGAAAACTTACATTTAAAGGCTTCATATCTAAAATATATAGAGAACTGACTCAAATTTATAAGAATTCAAGCCATTCCCCAATTGATAAATGGTCAAAGGATATGAATAGACAATTTTCAGATGAAGAAATTGAAACTATTTCTAGTCACATGAAAAGGTGTTCCAAATCACTATTGATCAGAGAAATGCAAATTAAGACAACTCTGAGATACCACTACACACCTGTCAGATTGGCTAAAATGACAGGAAAAGATAATGATGAATGCTGGAGGGGAGGTGGGAAGGCTGGGACACAGATACATTGTTGGTGGAACTGTAAACGGATCCAACCATTCTGGAGAGCAATTTGGAACTATGCTCAAAAAGTTATCAAACTGTGCATACCCTTTGATCCAGCAGTGTCAGCAGTGTTTCTATTGGGCTTATATCCCAAAGAGATCTTAAAGGAGGGAAAGGGCCCCACATGTGCAAGAATGTTTGTGGCAGCCCTTTTTGTAGTGGCTAGAAACTGGAAACTGAAGGGATGTCCATCAATTGGAGAATGGCTGAATAAATTATGGTATATGCATGTTACAGAATATTATTGTTCTGTAAGAAATGATCAACAAGATGATTTCAGAAAGGCCTGGAGAGACTTGCATGAACTGATGCTGAGTGAAATCAGCAGAACTAGGAGATCATTATACACGGCAACAATAAGACTATATCATGATCAATTCTGATGGACATGATTCTCTTCAACAATGAGATGTTTCATTTGGAGCTATGCTCAAAAAGTTATCAAACTGTGCATACCCTTTGACCCAGCAGCATTTCTATTGGGCTTATATCCCAAAGAAATCATAAAGGAAGGAAAAGGCCCCACATGTGCAAGGATGTTTGTGGCAGCCCTTTTTGTAGTGGCTAGAAACTGGAAATTGAATAGATGCCCTTCAATTGGAGAATGGCTGAATAAATTATGGTATATGAATACTATGGAATATTATTGTTCTGTAAGAAATGACCAGCAAGATGATTTCAGAGAGGCCTGGAGAGACTTGCATGAACTGATGCTGAGTGAAATGAGCAGAACCAGGAGATCATTATACACGGCAACAACAGTACTATATGACGATCAATTCTGATGGACATGGCTCTCTTCAACAATGAAATGTTTCAAACCACCTCCAATTGTTCACTGAAGGAAGCCATATACACCCAGAGAGAGGGATGCGAAATGTGGACCACAACATAACAT
This sequence comes from Myrmecobius fasciatus, assembly GCA_023553655.1. NCBI lineage: Eukaryota > Metazoa > Chordata > Mammalia > Dasyuromorphia > Myrmecobiidae > Myrmecobius > Myrmecobius fasciatus. The sequence continues at coordinate 230,403 of JAJPUD010002136.1, forward strand.
TCTCATACTCCTTGATTGATGTTTGCTTACATTGTGTTTCCTTTATCTGATATATCGTTTGTGTAGATAAGATTTTTCTTGCACACCAATGATAAGTTTGGAAATATGTATACATATATTCGATTTGCCAATATTTTAACATAATTAACATGTAGTGGATATCCTGCCATCTAGGGGAGGGGTGGGGAATTGGGGGAAAAATTTGTAACAGCTATGTAAGGGTTATTGTTGAAGAATTACCCACACATATGTTATGCAAATAAAATAAAAATTTAAAAAAAAAAAACAAAAAAAAAAACAATGAGATGTTTCAAACTAGTTCCAATTGTTCAGTGATGAAGAAAACTATGTATACCCAGAGGGAGGCCTGTGGGATCTGAGTGTGGACCACAGTGTAGCATTTTCACTCTTTTTTTGGTTGTTTGTTTGCATTTTCTTTCTGATCTGATTTTTCTTGTGAAGCAAGATAATTGCACAAATATGGATACATAAATTTTAAAAAATAGGAAAAAAAGAAATTCCTTCTACAGAATCTTTGCTTCAACCTTTCCTGTAACAATTTAACCAGGTAGTCTATTTCATTACTGAACAGCTACAATCGTTAGAAAGTTTTTCATTTTCTAAAAATAGGGGGCAAATATAAAGGTGGATATTAGGAAGTTTCTGCACCATCTAGTTTTAGGAGCAAAGGGAATATTATGTCAGATTAGACTGACAGTATCACACAGAGATGTTAAGTAATCAGGGACAAAGTCCCTTTTGAATATCTACTCATATATTTGGTCATCTACCATACATTCAACATTTATGTATATAATGTACTATAGAGAATATAAAGGTGAGTAACATACAATCCCAGTTTTAAGAGAAAATAGACAGTATCCATAAATCACTGCTGTCAAGTTTCCAATTAAGGGTCAGTAAGACACCTTTGTTCTTACAGCCAATCCAGGTGGGGTTACTGGTGGGCCCATGAAGTCCCGTCAGACTATCATTTGCCTTCTTGACTGGCGGCTCACAAAGAGCATTGGCCTGACTCTGGCTCTGCTGAGAAGACTGCTCCTCTGCCAGCTCTCCCCAGCCAACCCATCCCACTTTCTTTTACTCCTAACTGGCAGCAGTTAGCTGCCCACTCACATTAATCCACCTCAAGGAAGACCTCTGCTGCCCTCTTCTGGAAGCATAGAGATACAAAGGACCTGCTCTTCAACTGCTTACTGTCAGGACAGAGCTCACCTCATCTATAATACATGGCAATAAATAGGAAATGTTATGAGAGTGCTATAAACAAGGTACTCTAGAGAGAAACGAATTCTGATTTGGATTTCATGAAAGACTTGGGTTTTGACCTGGGTGTTAAAGGATATATGGATTACAACTGGATTATAATAGTGTGGGGTGGTCAGGTGAGGGGCAAAAAGGGAAGGATATTTCCATTATGGGCATTCAGCCAATAAACATTTATTAACTGCCTACAATTTGTCACGCACTGTGCTAAGTGCTGGGGATATGTAAAAGACAGATCCTGTTCTCAAGGAGACAGAATATGCGAATAACTATGGACAGACAATTTATTTCTAGGACAAATTAGAAATAACCAGCCACCGAACGGTCCCAGACCCCGGGGGGGGGGATTGTCAAAGTCTTTCTACAGAAAGTAGGATTTTGGCTAGGAGTTGAAGGGGGCCCAGGAAGCCAGGAGGCAGAGATAAAGAAGAGCATTCCATGCTTGGGGAGAGAGATTGGGGGGGGGGCGGGTAATCAGTGAAAATCCAGAGTGTCCAAGGAGCATCAAGAAGGCTTATTGTCCCTGGATCAAGAGTATATGGAAGTGAGGAGCATGTAAGACAGAAGAAGACTGGAAAGGTGAAGGGGACAGGTGATGAAGGGTTTTGAACACCATATAGCGAATGTTATATTTGATCCTGGAGGTAATAGAGACCTAGTAGAACAGGGGAGTGACAAGGTCAAGCTGAGCTTATGCAAGGTCATCTGGACAACTGAGTAGAGGATGAACTAGAATGGGGAGAGATTTGTGGCAGGAAGACCAATTCAATTACTAGGCTATTGCAGTCCAAATATACGGTGGTGAGAAACTTCTCCAAGGTGGGGGCAGTACCAGAGGAAAAAAGCATACATGACAGATGCCAAAAAGATAAAAACTGACAGGCCTTGACAACAGATTAAATATGGGCAGTGAGAAAGAGAGTAAGGAGTTGGGGATGGTGGTCCCTTTAACAGTAATACAGAGGGATTTAGGGGAAAAGATAATGTGTTCAGTTTTGGACAGGATAATTTTTTCTAAATAACTTTTTAATTTTTTTCCCAATTCCATGTAAAAACAATTTTCAATTTTCACTTTTAAAAATTTTGAATGTCAAATTCTCTCCTTCCTTTCCTTTCTCCCTCCTGAGGATATAGGTTAAACATGTGAAATCATGTAAAACATATTTTCATATTAAGTCATTTAGTGGAAGAAAACCTAAACTGGAAAAAAAACCCTGAAAAATAGCATGTTTCAATCTGCATTGCTAACCGTGGAGCAAAGTACTGTTGTAAAAAAATCCAGCTTGGCTCTTCTCCAGATGCTAAGATTTGTAGTAACTAAATGTCAATCAAATTTAATAGAGTTAATCTACCAGCCATAGACTCGGGATACCTGCAGTCAGGACAAATTAGCCAAAAGGCATAAAACTTAGGAAGGGCTTCCTAAATCTCTTATCAACTGATGCCAAAAAACCAACCTCAGCAAGTCTTGAACTCACCTAGGTCCAGGGCTATCATGAGGGTGCTCTGTTGATTCAGTTTGTGAAGAGCTTAGGGATATTACATGAGCTTACTGGGATGGAGATGGCTATGAAGTTGAACCACCACATCCTACAGTCACAGACATCTTCTTAAATGACTGAGTTTAAGTTATCAAAGATGAGACTGTTGTGCCCCATTTTTCTGTGGCAAAAAGAACTACTGGATGAAGTTGAATTTTTTGTTTCACTGGAGACAAATGGGGTACTTAACCAGAGTCTGCCTCAATTAGTGAATAATTTCACTAAGGAGGAAAACTTGTGGGGCTTTATGTAGTGAGATATCCAGGACTTAAGTATTCTGTTTCCTCTTCTGTTAATCTGGGCATTTTATATTTTGTGAATATTAATCCATTTCACTTACATTGACTAGTAGTCACCTGAAACTTGGCACATACCATCTGGCATTTCTGTTTATGCTTTTAGGTGTACAGCCTGTCTGTCCAGCTAGCCTCTAAGGTAGGAACTGTGTCCTGGTGCTTAAAGGGTTCTAACAATGAACTTCTCTTCTAATGCCAGCCTTGAATAAAGCACAATCAGTTGTCAAATTACTGACAAGTAGGAACAGCTGCATTTTAAGACAGCTAGTTTTGTGAGTTAGGGACATAGCACAACCCACAGCTTCTAGTTATTAATTAGAGACATTGAGATCACTCTTGATATTTTTGGAGGTTGGAAAGTAATGTAAGAATGGTAAAGAAAAAGCATTAGAGAGGCAGCTAAGTGGCACAGTAGATAGAGCACCAGCCCTTAAGTCAGGAGGACCTGAGTTCAAATATGACCTCAGACATGTAACACTTCCTAGCTGTGTGACCCTGGGCAAGTCATGTGACCCTAATTGCCTCAGCAATTTAAAAAAAAGAAAGAAAGAAAAAAGCTTTAGAACCAGATGGATTTATAAGTAAATTCTAAGAACATTTAAAGATCAATTAATTTCAATATTAAATAATTTATTTGGAGTAACAGACAAAGAAGTCCTCCCAAACTCCTTTTATAAAACAAATATGGTGCTGATACCTACACCAGAGAAAACAAAACAGAGAAAGAAATTTGTAGACCAATTTCACTAATAAATATGGATCCAAAAATCCTAAATAAAATACTAGCTAAGACTAGCTAAGTAAGTCAATAAAGATTATGTATTGTGACTAAGTGGGATTTCTAACAGGAATGCAGGGTTGGTCTAACATAAAGAAAACTATTAACATTATTGATCATATCAATAAAAAATAATACTAGATCAACAGATGGAGGAAAAAACTTTTAAGAAATATAACACTCATTTCCATCAAAACACTTGAAAGTATATGTATTAATGGATTTTTCCTTAAAATAATAAGAAGCATCTTCCTAAAACGATCAGCAAGTACTATTTGCAAGAGTTGAGCAACGATGCTAATTATTACCAGTATTAGTCAATAGTGTATCAGAAATACTAGCAATAAAAATAAAAGAAAAAGAAATTGAAGAAAACAGAATGAGCAATGAGATAACAAAATTATTTCTTTTTGTAGATGATATTATAACATACTTGTAAAATCCTAGAGATTCAACTAAAGATGAAATAATTTTAGCAAAATAACAGTATATAAAGTAAACCCACATAAATCATTAGCATATTTATATATCACAAACAAAACCCTACAAGAAAAAATAACCGTAAATTCCCATGTAAAATAATTGTAGAAAGCATAAAATACCTTGAAGTTTATCTGTGAAGATAAACTCAAGAACTACATAAACATAATTCTACAACAATTAGAGAAATAAGGCATTTAATTATCAAACTATCTGGAACTAAGAAAAAAGGTAGATCAGCAGAGCAGATGAGATATACTTCATAAATTTTTAATTTTGTATTTGAGAAATCTAAAGATTTAAGCATCTGGTATAAGAATTCACTATTTGGTTTACAAAATTGTTAAGAAAACTAGAAAACAATCTGGTAGAAACTAGTACAGACAAGATCTTATACCATCAGATCAAAATGGATACATAACCTAGATATAAAGGGAATTATTATAAACATATAGAACACATCTATTAGACTTATAAATAGAATAATTTGTGACTACACAAGATTATAGAGAGCTTTGAGAGGTGAAAAATGGATAATTTTGATTATATTAAGCTAAAAAAAGGTCTGTACAAATAAAACCAATGTAGCTGAGATTAGCAGGAAAGCAGAAAGTTGAGAAAAAAATTAGACATTTTCTTGAGTAGAGATTTCATATCTTAAATATCTAATGAACTGTATCAAGTTTATATGAATATAAGTCATTCCCTAATTGATAAGTTGTAAAAGGATATGAACAGACAGTTTTTGGATAAAGAAATCAAAGCTATAGTCATATAAAAATGCTCCAAATCATTATTAGAGAAATGCAAATTAAAACAACTAAGATATCATTTCACACCCATCAGGGTAGCTAAAATGATAGGAAGGGAAAATGACAGATGTTGAAAGGGATGTAGAAAACTTGAGACACATATTCACAGTTTTATAACTCTTTGGGCATAATTCCAGATCATTCTCCAATATATGGTTGGATCATTTCACATTTCCACCAACAGTATATTAGTGTCCCAATATATATATGTCAGTCTAGTAGACAGGCGAAGAAGGGAGAAAGTCTGAAACTAAAAATATAACAACAAAAATAATATATTTTACATTTACTTCAATTGTATGTTAAAATCACCAGAGAAGTGGTCAGTGAAGGTAAGGGTAGACAGCATCCTGATGTTTTGAAGAAAATAACTAAAGAAGATAGCAGATCAAAATTTTTAATGTAAAATAGACAGGCTTATTCTAAGAAAAGGATACTTTCTACAACTTACCTTTCTAAGAAGGAAAAAAACTGAACCTGGATTTAGTATCTAAGGATTGTCTAACAATTTTACTGGGAGATCATAGAGAAGAAGGTTTGAAATTAAAATCCTTAATTTTTATTGGTCTTGAAATCTTTGGCTTCTGAGAGGTTAAACACTTCCAGTTCTTTAGCAGTAAAATAAGAAATCATAAGTTATTAAAGCGGTTTTTGAAGACTGGTTTTCAAGTCCTTTTAGCCTAGTTAATGAAATATATCACAAACATGACAACATTGTATTTAGTGCATTATAATTTTAGATAATGTCTAAAGTCATCCAACTATGCTTGGCTCATATGTCAGAATGCAAATATCCAAATTTATGAAAATATGAATAAAGTTCTCTGTAACTACCAATATATATTAAAATTTAGGAAAAGAAGAAGGTTCAGATTATGCTACTAACATAAAGGGCAGTGATGACATTTTCATCACATTGTTGATATAGGTTTTATCTTTAGATAAGATAGTGGCATTTTTTTAGTTTTTAAATTTTTCTTTCTGTAACTATTTTATTATTTTGTGATAAACTAGAATCAGAAATACATATTTCTTTTTTAATTAATTTATTAAAGCTTTTTATTTGCAAAACATTTGTATGGGTAATTTTTCAACACTGACCCTTGCAAAGCCTTCTGTTACAAATTTCCACCCCCAACACCCACCCTCCCCTAGATGGCAGGAAGTCTACTACATGTTAATTATGTTAAAAAAAACTTGACAAATTGAATATGTGCATACATATTTTTACAGTTATCTTGCTGTGCAAGAAAAGTCGGATCTACAAGAAAAAAAAAAACCTGAGGAAGAAAACAAAATGCAAGCAAACAACAATAGAAAGAGTGAAAATGCTATCTTGTGGTCCACACTCACTTCCCACAGTCCTCTCTCTGGGTGTATATGGCTTTCTTCATCACTGAACAATTGGAACTGGTTTGAATCATCTCATTGTTGAAGAGAGCCATGTCCATCAGAATTAATCATCATATAGTCTTGTTGTTGTTGTGTATAATGATCTCCAGGTTCTGCTCATCATTTCACTTAGCATCATTTCATGTCTTTCCAGGCCTCTCTGAAACCATCCTGTTGGTAGTTTCTTACGGAATAATAATATTCCATAACATTCATATGCCATAATTTATGCAGCCATTCTCCAGTTGATGGCATCCATTCAGTGTCCAGTTTCTAGCCACTACAAAAAGGGCTGCCACAAACATTCTTGCACATGTGGGTCCCTTTCCTTCCTTTAAGATCTCTTTCGGATATAAGTCCAATAGAAACACTGCTGGGTCAAAGGGTATGCACAGTTTGATAACTTTTTGGGCATAGTTTCAAACTGCTTTCCAGAATGGTTGGATCCGTTCACAGTGCCACCAACAATGTATCAGTGTTCCAGTTTTCTCACATCCCCTTCAACATTCGTCATTATCTTTTCCTGTCATTTTAGCCAAGCTGACAGGTGTGTAGTGGTACCTCAGAGTTGTTTTAAGTGGCAAGAAATACATATGCCTTATTAAATTACATATTTATTTAAAAATTTTCCATTGAATATTTCCAATAGGCTGGAATAAATGACCCTATTTTACATGTATGTCTAACTTCAATTAGTACAAATTCAAACAGTATGACCCTTTATAGGATCACACTTCATTCACATTAATTGGGATCTTGTTGTAAAATGAAAACAATAATACTTGGACTTCTTACCTCAAAAGGATTTTGTGAAGATAGAAAATTATAAACTTTAAAGTACTATATAAATGTGTTAACTTTAAGGTTTTCTTAAACTTAGCCCTCAGGGTTGTTGTGAGGTTCAAATGAGGTAATTTTTGTAAAGTACTTATTAGCAAAATGCCTGGCATATTCCAAAGGCAAGGGGAATGGGAAGGGAATAAGTATATATATATAGCACCTACTATGTGCCAAGAACTGTGCTAAGTACTTTACATGTATTATCTAATTGGATTCTCATAGAAACTCTGACAGATAAGTTTAAGATGACTTTAATGTTAACACTTTACAAAGCACTTTATAATGTGTTCCTTCCTTCCTTTTTGAACATATATGTACACTGGAAACATCAGTTACTCCTATACAAAATCTGCCCACTTGTAAAGGAGGGAAGAGAAAATTCTTTGACTTACCCAGAACACAAGAACATTCATGAGATGATCTATGTTTGTCCGTTTAAAGATGGTCTTTCCACTGTTTTGCATTAATTTGGTGTCATGACCTAGGTTAAAAAGACAGATTATTTTATTCAGAATCAAGCAAAAGCAATGTAAGAGGACATGCCCCTGGGGAAAGGTCCTTGTCTAAAACACATACTATGGAAGCCACATTTCTAAATTTAGTATCTGCTAAGTCTTTAGGTGGTAGAGGATAGACTGACTTAGCTTGCTACAGTCCATGGGATCATGAAGACAACAGAACAACAAATGTTTATAGAAACTTCATGGCTATTCCTTTCTTGAGCCCTGAGAACCTTAAGTTTTCCACAGACAGGCATCTATAAAACAGCTGATCATTTTTTTGCAACAGAATTTTCCAACAATAGGAATCACAAGCTTTTGGGAAGTATCCTCCACTACAGGGACAATTCAGTTCATAAATTCTGAACCAGTGAGACAACTGTCCTACAATAAATGAAGAAATGGGTTGGGAGTGTAAGAACAAAGCTGTTGTGGAGGGGAAGAAAGAGGGAACTGACAGCAAGAGCTTGCTAAGAATACAGAAGAAAGACTGAAGACCTCTGTGGTGAGGAGCCCCTGAGCAGAGAACTCTCCATAGTTAACAAATAGCTCTGAAAACCATCCACCAGGAATTCTAGCTGGAGAACCAGTGTAGGAATCTCAGAGGTAAAATCTGAAAAGGAGGTGATTTATCTGGCCTTTCACTATCTGTTACTTCTCTTAGTCATCAATTCTGTGAACTGTTTGTCCTTTGTTTTGGAAGAGGACCCATGCCATCCTGGGTGATGCCTTAACTTTTGTATAATTTTTTAGAGAAGTGGTCAGCTTCATTCTCTCTTCCTGAGCCACTGAAGTCCAGTGGCAGGACGAACGTCAAGACAACTGGTGATAGCCCCAGCTTGCAGTGGATGACCTCAGGGGTGTTTGACGCTTGACCAAGCTCTAAGCCCTCCACAGTGCCTACTTCAGGTATCATTTTGGTCACTGGAACAAAGTGTTCTCATCTTCCCACTCTGCTAGGGAGAGTCTTTGTGTGCTTGGGGCAGACATTCCCTAACTCACCAACAGGCTGGAGGCCTGTTGGTTATCCCCAATTTGGTTAAGTCTATCTGCTCAGATGGGGTGGCCACTGTGCATGCTACAGCTTCTAGGGGCTACAGGTGAGGGCTGGGTAAAACAGGCAGACACCAAAGGTGATCAATCCAAAAAGATCTTGGGGTAATCACAAAGAATAGAACATTTCTACCATGCAGTATTGTTCTTTTCATTCATTGCAATAGAAATGTGGCTAAGTGTTTGTAGGAGGCAATTTCCCAAAAAGAGTCTTTAGAGATGAGTTCCTTCTACCAGCCCCTTGGAGGAAAGATGTAATTTAGATGTCATGCTACACAACAAGAGATGATAACAACTCTGTTATATTAATACAGCGGTAATATTTTTCAGCCAAAAATAGGAACACATCATCTGATAAGGATATTATTCTTTTTGCAAAAGCTTCATTAAAAGTTCATTTTCCTTTCTTGAAATCTGAACCCGCTGGGCTCTATAAGAGCTTCCCATAACCCAGAAACCATATAGTCAAATGAGAGTGAGATGCAAAAACAATGACTCGGTAACAGCAATGAGGCTGCTTCTGCCTTATTACTACTTGATTAATGAGAATTTGGGAGGTTGAGAATATGTTTATTTCACATCTTTTTGGCTTTTGAATAGGGACTTTGGAGACAAGGCCCTGCGGACCAAGATTCAACTAGGAAACGGGTCCCAAGTTTTTGAACTAGATTGTGACTGTCTTACTGAGTTTCTTTACTTTCCTTTTCAACTGGTGGAGTATTCAACCACACAGGTCTCTAAAACTAAGGTTCTCTGAAGGGCATGAAGACTCTTCTTGTTAATAAATTCTGTCTCATGGAACTTTAACTTTTGTTCACACTGTGTGAAGGAAGGAACAAGTCCAGTTGTCCCATTATCCAGCTAAAGTCAACAGTCAGTCCATTAACATTAAACACTGAGGAGAACAAAGAGACTACTACTACCTGGGAGAAGGGGCTGGGAAAATCCCTGCTTCTGTCTGGAAGAGAGTGCTACTGATAGTAGCATATATCAGATGTATTCTTTCCCCATATAATATATAGTATGATGGATAATGGACAATAATTAGTTGGGCCCAAAACTGAAAAGGAAGCAGAATTGCTTTTGGGAAAATGAAATTCTTTTAATGACCTCAAGTTTCTCTTGGGAAATAAGCACCTACTTAAAAAATAATACCAATCTTCTTTCAGTGATATAAGGCTGAGAGGCAAGAAATGTGATAATTTCCAAAGAACTGAAACTAAAGATCACTCAGTGGGCAAGGAAAAACACATGAAGCTTAGGAGAGTTGAAACATAATAAAAATAAAAAATTTCACACAAGTTACATAAAGGAATGCTATTAGAGAGATATAAACTAGAAAAAATAGGCAACATCAAAAGATAACTAATAGAGAGCTCACATATTCTACTGGTGTCTATGAAATATCAAGAGTTAGAGACCAATCTTTAAAATGTTGAGTGGATCCCTAGGGAAGATATGGTCAATATACAAACAAGATAGGAGGTACAGATACACTATGATATCCATGACTGGGATGATCCAAGTCAATGAGATCACAAATCTGCCAAAGAATGGATTATAATGTCTAATGTCAGTGTAATAATGTCCTTTCTTGATATTCTCTATATTCTCTTCTTTATCATTTCTGGTAACACTTGTGAGGTATGTATTATCTCTAGTTAAATACTCTGCATGGGCATATTCTCTGTATATGTACTCTCCATATGAATGAGCCACAAAGATGTGTTCTTCCCCCTATCTTATAACTGAAAATCCTCTCTATATACATGCTTCTTCAATATATTTACTTTTTCTCACATATCTAAGAATAGTTGAAAAAATTAATATGTGGCCCATAGGCTCAACACAAAATGACTCTGATGCAGATAACTAGAATGCTGGGGGATTTTTTTTAAGTCATGTATATATATATATATATACATATATATATATATATATGAATAGTATGTGTTCCATTTTTGCCATTTGAAGAAAATAATACTGACAAAATTTGCCACATTTTAATGATATCCTGTAGGTTACAGCTTTGGAAAAGACATTTAGTGAAATTTACCAGCATAAATCACAAGACCATAGCACCAGTCTGTGTTCCGGATGGTGCAGCCTCTTAGCAATATCTTCTCATTGTCCAAGGAATACTTTTCATTCTCGTGGATCAATATCCCTTTGAATTCATCCAATTTGTTATTGGGAGGCTCACACCTGACTTCACCTGAAGAAAGAGAAAGGAATGAGAGAGCTATAGCTTATGGAGGAAACAATACATATATTTTAGGATGTAAAGATTAAACCCACAGGCAGTACAGAAATAGGTATACTGGGGGCAGTTACGTGGCACAGTGAGTAGAGTGCCAGACATGGAGGTTACAAAGACCTGAGTTCAAATCTAATCTCAGACACTTATTAGCTGTGTGACCCTGGGCAAGTCACTTAAACCCTTGTTTGCTTCAGTTTTCTCATCTATAAAAGGAAATGACAAATCACACTAACATCTTTGCAAAGAAAACTCCAGAAGGGATCATTAAGAGTCAGAAATTATTAAAAATTACTAAACAACAAAATGTAGAATTTTCAACCCCTCCCCCTAACACTTCTTATCACATTTCTAGGTACATACAATTCCTTATTCCTTTACAAATACGCATCAGAGGGAATAAATTTCGCATGTGGCAATGATCACACATACAGAGAAAGAATTGAATGACAAACTTTTCAAGGAACACAATTTTACCAATATATAAAAGATCTAAATTTGAAATGATGAAGTAGTCTGATAATTTCCAAAAGCAAGCTAACTCTCAACTTACCTTTAAAAGTGTTCAGTTTCTCTAGGTTGTCTCCCAGGTTGCTGGTAACAGTCAAGGCTTGCCTTACTTTCAAGTTGGTTTCCCTGGAGTAATATTAAACATATATATATATATATATATACATACACATAAAATATATACATGTGCATATAAATGTACACAATTATATTAACAATTAATACTTAACATGTAAATTATGTCAAATTGCATACATAAGCTATTGTTCATTCATGTGTATGTATATGTATATATGCTTTTAGTTCTTTCATATATGTGTACAAATATATATGAAAGAACTAAAAGCAGCACACATGCATGTACTTTTGCTCATCTACAGGGGTTTCAGAAAATATACCATATTTAAAATGCAATTGAATCATGCTCCTCTGTTCAAAGAAAACCTCAACCTCAGCTCTTTCCTGAGATTAAGTATACTAGAGGTAAGCACTGATCCTGAAGTTATAACTCCATTAATAAGCTCCTCTCTATATGTTCCAAGTTCAAACTGAGATATATAGACTAAAGATCCTAAAGAACCACTAAAGAGAATCCTGGAGATGAGGCTTAGAAATAGACAGCATGGTTCCTATATAACAGTTTGAGTTCCTTAGTATAGCACATTCAAGGGCTGAAACTCCTGCACACATGTTCTTCACACAAACCCTTATGGACACTTGCTCAGTGATTAATAGGCATCTGAATAAAGGAATGGGGATAGAAGTAAAAACTAAAGATGCTATATAATACCTGACACAAAGAAGACTGGGAAAATAATTTGATCAGGATTTTTAAAATGTTTATACCTAAGCTCTGTGAAACTTTCCAAAATATTTTGCATACCCTTCAAAAAAAGTCCTGCTGTGATGATACCTCTTGATGTGGAGGTGGCCATGGTTCTTCAAGGCCATATTAGGAGAGTACAAGATCCTACCTATGTAAAGAAGAGGCCATTCAGTCCATCTCCTACCTGAAGCATGAATATTTTGTACAATTCTCATGGCCAGGGTCCCTGGAAGTACAACCTGTTTGTTCTCCAGCATTACCAAATTTTTCCTAATGAAGAACAACTTTTTCTTGACATATGTAAAGCATACACCTGTGGGAATTACTGATACCTGACATTGTTGGCTTTGTTAACCTAATCTATCCATAGGCTGGAATACTCACCCATCTAAATCTGCAGTTTCTATGTAGGTCAGACTACAGGGTTCACTGCTGGAGAGTAATAGCACATCTGCCTGAAGTTAAAGAAGATTAAAGATAAGGAATAATGCTGACAAGAACAAGCCTTCATATGTGTATAGATTTTTACAACATCCTCATATACTTGGTTTTTATTTAATTTTCACAACCCTATATGAAGTTAAGCAATTTACCAATAGCATCAATAAGAGGACAGATAAGTTTTTGGAATGACACTCTGACAGAGATAATAGTTGCAACTCAAGGACTTGATAGACATTACTGGATTCCTAAGACTGGGACTTTGCCCTCACAAATTCAACCCAAATTCTCTCTAAAAGTCATTCTCCTTCCCCCTTTAAAAACTCACTCTTGAACAGAAAGCTTTGTAAGGGTTAATGTTGAAGAATTACCCATACATGTTTTGCAAATAAAAAGTTTTAATATAAAACAAAACAAAAAAAAAAACACAACACCTCACTCTTGGATTAAAGCTATGGCATGAAATGAGAAGCCAAGCTTCCTCTGAAAGTGTATGAATTAATCCCTGCCAAGGCTGCTGTAAGCAAGGGTAACATAAACAAATGCAGAGCCCATTGAAGTCAAAAGATATTAAATTAAAGGTAAATAAGGTACTCACTGTGACTGAGTTGTTATTTTGTAATTTTATTATATCTCCCACTTTGATGTTCATCCACTTTTCTTCCTTTATCCTGCAAGAGAACAACTCTTTAAATAGCTGCTCTTGTGCCTTTTGGGGCCAGCTGGAAGCCAAGAAGCTAATAATGTTTGAAGCAGGACAGGGATTGTCCCAGAGTAGAGTCCCAGCTGCAGGAATGGACTCAAAATTCTGGTGGAATTCTGATGACTCACATTTATACTGTGGATTACAAAGAACTTTCTTCACAATGTTAAGGACTATTAAGGGGTGCCCTGAACTTTTTTTTCCAGTAACACTGAAACCAGAGCATGCAGAAGGCCCTGAATGCATCAAGGATGAACCCCTCTTCTTCCTTCCCATGGCTGACATAATTTGCTGTTTGCATCCCAAGCTGGATTCCTTGTGTGTCCTGAGCAGGCAAGATAGGCAGGGACAGACCGGGAAAATGCTTGTGCAGATAAGGCCCTTGTAGATAAGTGGATGCTCTTATCTTCATAACGCTTCTTAAACTTTTTCTACTCGACCTTTTTTTGCCTGAAAAACATTTATACAACCTGGGGTATATAAGTAGACAAATAAGAATTAATTTTTGGGATAATACTTGATACCTTTTACTGTTATCTATTTGTTTCTGCTCCTCACATTTTGTTACAGGACCCCAAAGGGGGTCATGATCCAGTTTCAAGAAGGGGAAAAATGTGGCTTCTGGCATTTTCTTGCTCCTCCCCTTCTGGAGGGGTTTTTGCCCTTTTCCCACCTTTATTGCACCTTTCCCCTCCCATGACACACCCCTTTCTGTTTTCTCCTCCTCCTTTTGTTGTACTATCATATATATACAAACTTCTATAAGGACTGGAAACTCTGGGTTCCACGTGCATATCTATTTCTCTTTTAAAGTGGTTTTCATATAAGTTTCCTGACATTGTGATTGCCTGTTTGACAACAACAATCCCTGGATAGTATTATCCTTATTTTATAGATGAGGATCTTGATGTACAGAGGCATTAATTTTGTCCACAGTCACTAATTGTATGTGTTGGGGTTAGCACTCAAACCTAGATCTTTTAACCCTAAATTCAACACTCTTTCCATCTCCGAGAGTAACAAGCACCAAAGAGAGGAAATAGCTCCCTTAAAGAGATTCCAGCCACCAATATACTCTAATGGGGACTTGGTAAACATTAAAAATGTTATTTTTAATATATATATATAACATAAGTTATTTTTCTAAAATAACTGTTTCACATTTCTATATTTGTCCTCCCATCTTTTCCCAAATAGGTAGCCTGACAGTGAAACCTCTTCCTTTTGTGCCTCAACTTTTTTGTTACTAAGCAAGGTTAATGAATCCTTTTATCCAGGAAGGGCTAAGGAGGATTTCTTACCTTACTGATTAAAAAGCACTTTGCAAATATAAGCAGTTATTCATCAGTTTACCATGCAGATTTCTACTGGCAAAGATAACTGAGGGCCTGTGAGCAGAAAGTAGTGCTCACTTCTAAACTAAAAGCAGCCTCTTTACTTACATATAGACATAATATACACATATTGCTGGATATGACAGGAAAGAGCTGCTCCAGCAGCTGTTGGATTGTCACAGTACCATGTATGCCTCTTCTGAGAAGAGTCAATTGGGTCTCTCTTTTCAGCCATTCCTTCCTAGAAACACTGAAGGCAGCCACTGGACTCAAGGGAATAGAATCTGAAGGTATGCCTTATGTTAATTCTTTTCCAATTTTTGTATTTGCCAACCATGTGGAAATTGTTTGCTATGATTTTTATCAATAAAAGTAAAGGGGAAGAAATGTAATCCCCTTATTCCAACTTCTGAGACTCAGAAGTTTGGGTTCTATAAGAAGCTGTTAAAGTGTCAATAAAATAAAACATTTAAACATTTTTTTCTTCTGATTTTGGTACTCTTTTCTTTGTTACAGACTGTCCCATTTGCTCTACTGAAATGTTAACTGTTCCAGAGAAGGAAACTCTGGAGCAACAACTAAGCTAGCCTTGCCACAACTTGACCCTTGATCTGAGGTTTCCCCTCCTACTATCTTTTCCAAGAGTGGCCAAAGGGGAAGGGAAGGACAGAAACAAAGGATTGAACTAAGCTCGGGGAGTAGGCTGAGCTGTTGGGGTAGGTTAGTGGTGATGGACTCTCTTGTTCAATGACTCTGCATGTTTACAATACAAATTGTTGATAGGGGAGAAGATAGATAACAATTTCATTTTATTTTCCACTAGGAATTTTGAGAATTCTCAAAAGGGATGTGTGGTAGCTACAGTCAGCTTAGCAACTAAGGGGGGAGGCCTTCAAGACTGACTGGTGTAATACAAGAGACTTCATGGGGATACTGCAATGATTTTACAGGTAAGCTCCTCAACTTGGTTTTTCAAGGCCCTTGACAATCTGACCTCCCTTTCTCATCTCTCACAACTCCCTAACATGTTCCCTGCACTCTGGTCAGGCTTGTGACTATCTTAAGCACAGATGCATTAAATTCACTGCTGGTTTTTTTTTTAATTGTTATTCCTACTGTTCATTTGGAATGCCCTTTCCACAACACTTCGTCTTACCTGTTGTATTTATCCAAATCCTGTTTAGGCCTGAAGATCTATTTGGACTTCTAACTCCTCCATGAAGCTTTTTTTTTCCCTTTGCTAATCTAAATATCATTAATATCCCTCCCTTCTGAATTCTTATGCCACTTATAATATATACCATAAAATTAACTTATATATTAATTGCTCTTTTATGTATCTCCCTATCTAGACTCTTAAGTTTCTCAAAGGCAAAGACTACTTCATCATTTGTTTTCTTCATAGCACATGTAATATAGGTTGTGCATATAGGAGATACAATTAATCTGTTGAATGAGATTGTGTTGACAGTCATGAAGAGTAATAACTTTTTCCCCCCTTTTCTTGTTTATTTTTAAAAAATGTTTAGGTTGTACATGTACATTCATTTTTTATATATTTCTATATGAATCATGTTGGGAGAGAGAAATCAACAAAAGGAAAAACCATGAGAAAGAAAAAAAAAAGAAATAAAAAGTTGAAAATCCTTTTCTTCACTTCAATCCACATTTAGGTTCCATAGTGTTCTCTTCACATGCACATTACATTTTCCATCCAAAGTTTATCCGAACTGCCTTGGATCACTGCATTGCTGAGAACTAAATCTGTCATACTTGATCATCGCACAATCTTGCTATTGCATGTACAACATCATCCTAGTTCTTCTTGCTTCACTCAGCATTAATTCATGTAAATAAAATTCACCCATTAAGATTTATGGTTCTCTTTTTTGGGGTGGGGGATGAAGCAACTGGGGTTAAGTGACTTGCCCAGGTCACAACTAGTAGGTGTCAAGTGTATGAGGCTGGATTTGAACTCAGTTCCTCCTGGCTCCAAGGCTTATCTTCTATACTACCTAAATGCCCCTGAGTAATCTCTATCTTTTTAAAAATAATAATAACCTTTTATTTTTCAAAATACATGCAAAAATAGTTTTCAATATCCACCCTTGCAAAACCTTATGTTCCAAATTTTTCTGTCTCACTTCCCCTCCCCCCTTCCCCAGAGAGATTCCCCTAGAATCCAACATAGATTAAACACGTACAATTCTTTTAAACATATTTCCACATTTATCATGTTGGACAAGAAAAATCAGATAAAAAGGAGAAAAATGAAAAAAAAAAAAAAGGAAGCAAGCAAACAACAATGAAAAGGGAAAATACTATCTTGTGGTCCATACTCAGACCTCACAGTCCTCTCTCTGGATGCAGATGGCTCTATCACAAGACCACTGGAACTGATCTGAATCACTTCACTGTTGAAAAAAGCCATGTCCATCAAGTAATCTTGTTACTGTGTATAAAGTTTTCTTGGTCTTGCTCACTTCACTCAGCATCAGTTCATGCAGGTCTCTCCAGGCCTCTCTGAAATTGTCCTGCTGGTCATTTCTTACAGAGCAATAATATTCCATGACATTCATATACTGTGACTTATTCAGCCATTCCCCAACTGAGTAATCACTCCTGACAGCTGTGGATGTTCATATTACATTCTTTATGTACTATTTTAATGGTGACCAACTTGTGGCTAATAGTTCTTTGCCCACCTCCTATAGTTCAAGGTTGTCTAGTCTTCTCCTTGGTAACTACAGTTGCTGTCCTGCAGAGCCTGTCTGTTCTTGTTGGGCTCTTCTGATGCCTTTACTCAGAGATCCTGCTATCTCTATCTGCTCATCAGATTAATTTTTCTGCTGTAGGAATCCTTAGAATACAACAATGCAACATCTTTAACTGTTGCATTTTAGAATGTGATGCATATATCTGCCCCTCTATCTCTGATGTGGTTACTTCCCATTACCTCCCCAGAAGAAGCACCGGAAGTGCTTGATGTAATTTACTTCTTTGCATTAGAATGCTATCACAATTGACAACATGTTGTCTTGTCCACCCTTCATTTTCAAAGAGGACCAAATGTCAAAAGACTGAACCCCATGAGTGGGGGCCCTGTCCTTTCCTTCAAGGTCAAATTCAGAGAATTTTAGAGGTGAAAAAGCCTATTTAAGAAGTCAGATAAGCTCTTTACAGACAAGATTAGATCCCATCATGTAGATCCTAATAATGTGGGAATGTTAGAGCTCTGTGGACCTTCTGTTTAGTCTGAAGTTTACTGCATCAGAGATAAAGCGCCCACTCTACCAATCATACCAAAGGGACATCTAGATTCATTTTATATATATAAAACCCTACTTCCCAGGATAGTTTGGTGGTCCTGACACCAAACACACACACACACACATACACACACACACACACGCACTCTGTCTCTCTGTCCCTCTCTCTCTGTGCCTCTCTCTATTTCTCTCTCTCTCTCTCTCCCTCCCTCCCCCTCTCCACACTGGTTGATTGATTGCTGTCTTTTACTCTTGAAGAGAACCAAAATGATATCACTATGTTAAGTTATAGTGTATCCAACTATGGCTGATCAGACCAACATGAGCTCAGAGTACTTGGCCACAAATTGGACACAAACAGTCCCCATGAACATCTGGGGTGGCTTTAACTTTGTGTATCTTGTGTTTCTTTTGGGCTAATTCAATCCTGCTTTGTTCAGAGAGCACAGCACCTTCTCTGATAAGGATGTGCCATGCTAGGTGGTTCTGTGCCAGTGCCTCCCATGCCATGCAATCAATTTTAAAGTTCTTAAGAGAGACCTTGAGAGTTTCCTTGTATTACTTTTTCTGACCATCTTGTGAGCACTTGCCTTGTGTGAGTTCTCTATAAATTAGTATTTTTGGCAAGTGCACATCTAGCATTTGAATAATGTGACTAGCCCAAAGGAGTTGTGTCCTCAGCAGCAGAGTTGAAATGCTTGGCAGTTTAGTTTGGGAAAGGACCTCAGTGTCTGGCACCTTATCCTGCCATGTGATCTTCAGAATCTTCCCAAGGCAATTCAAATGGAAGCAATTCAGTTTCCTGGCATGGCACTGGTTTCACTGTCCAGATTTCACAGGCATACGAGGTCAGCACGATGGCTCTATATACTTTCAGTTTGGTAGTCTGTCTAATTTTTCTTCTACACTTTCCTTCGGGACCTCTCAAACACTGAGCTGACTGGCAATGCGTGTGTCAATCTCATTATCAATGTGGACATATCTGCAAAGTATACTCCTAAGGTAAGAAAACAGCATTCAAAACTTCTTTTCAAAAAACCATTCTGTAACCATTGGTTCCACATATGGATGGTGTGGTGCTGGCTGTTGGAGTATCTTTGTTCTCTTGGTGTTGTTAGGCCAAAATTAGCACAAGCAGCAGAGAATTGATCCATACTTTGTTCCATCTCAGCTCAGAGGCTACATTGAATGCACAATCAGCTGCAAACAAAAAATCCTGCATCAACCCTCCTTTTACTCCTTCTACTTTAGCTTTGGCTTGTAGTCTTTTCAAGTTGGAAGAATTTACTGTCAGTGCAACAGTTGACGTTGATACCATGTTCATCCTCATTGAAGGAGTCTGACAACAAGACTGAAAGCATCATGCACACGGCCTTGTTTCACTCCATCCATTGTCCAGAACCTGGGCAAGCATGCTATCACGAGACTGACCTACTCTACTGATGAACTTCTGTGGACCAAATTCTGACCTAATTTTCCAAAAGCCCTCATGACTGGCAGTATCAAAGGCCTTGATCACCTCTACAAAGGTTGTGTACAGACCTCTGTTTTGCACTGTTCCTTGGCCCCTTCTGAAGCCACACTGGCTCTCAGGTAGATGACCTTCCAGACGTAAGGTAAGTATATTCAGGACAACACTGGCAAGAATCTTGTCAGCAATAACTAAGAGACACTCCTGTGATTGTCATAGAACAATCTGTTTATAGAGATGGACAGTGGAGGCATCCTTGGACTTTGGGGGCACAATCTCCTCTTGCCATATAATCTAGAAAATTTCAATCAGCTTTTCTATGATCCTATGGCAACGCCACCTTGTAAATCTCAGCTGGAATACAATAAGTGTCAGGTGCTCTGCCACATAAAAGTAACTTAATGATATTAAAAATCTCTTCTTCAGATGGAAGTGATTGTTTCAACTTGAGGTAAACAGTTAATAACTTCAGCAATGATGATGTTAAGAACACAATTGTGTTCAGCTCATCTCTTTAAGATTATATCTTTATCACTAATCAATGTGGCTATATCAGTACTGAGTAGTTGAGATGCACTGGAAGTCTTTGGCCCATAAACAGCCTGTCATAAAAATGTTTTGGATTGTCACTATCAGCATAAAACTGAATTTCACTGCCTTCTTACTGAGCCAAGAATCCTGCATCTAACTTTTGATTGTACTTTATTTTTGATGGAATTGAATATTATCTTCTTAGAAATGGATAAACTATCCTATTAGTATACTCTATGGAGTTCTAGTTTTTATTTAGCAGTTTCCAAATTTCTCCATTATTTTCATCAAACCAGTCTTAATGTTTGCTAGTGTTCTGACCCAAATGAGCAAATGTTGCACACCAATTCTTTTCACCTCCACTATTGCCAATTGTGTGTTGGCTCAACTTACCCTCCAAATTAGTCACAAACTGTTTTCTCCAAAAGAAGAGCACTAATCTACTGATATTAAGTCTTCTGATAGTCTTTTTTGCCTTGGGGCCATCACTTTTTTTGAATATGAATATTCAGCTTGGAGAGGATAATTCTACTATCAGTTCAACACTCTGCACCACATACTGCCTTTGTCACTTTTACATTCTGTTTCTCCTCCTTATAAACACAGTGCCAATATTAGCTGCAAGGTTGGGTGCATCTATGAAAATGTATTGAATTTAGGTAAATAGAATAGTGTTGGTGATGAGGTCACAAGATGCACAAGTGACCATTGCTATTGCTTTTTCCACCTCCATTCCTCCCAAGGACTTCCCACCATTCGTGATAGTCTGAACCTACTCTAGCATTAAAGTCACCCCGATTTATAAGTTTGTTCTCTTTTGGCACACTGATGATAAGGGTCTCCAAGTCTTCATAAAACTTTTCTTTTATCTCATCAGGGTTTGTTATGGTGGGAGCATAGGTACTGATGACAATGGCATGACATTTTCCTGCAAGTGGCATTGTTTATGAGCCTATTATTTACTCTTTTTGTTAGTCTTACAAGTTTCTTTATTAGATTAGTTTTGATTGCAAAACCTATACAAGCTTCACACCCCTTTTCCACCTCAATCAGGAGCAAACTGTCTTCTCTGTGGCATCCCATAGTGCACTGTTTCTCATTCTCAAAGTATTTAGGTTATTCCAAAAGTCTTCATGTTATTTTAAGCAATGAAAACATTAATGAAACTTTTGGAACACTCTTTATTTGCTCTACATTGTAGTTATTTGTGTACATGTTTTATTTCCCCTTTAACACAATAAATTATATGGCAAGAGCCATGTTGTAGCCATCTGTCTATCCCTGTAGCATTATGTATAATGCTCTGTACATGTATACAGAATACTATTATTGAATGAATGGATTTTAAAGACTGCCAAGTAAAGCTATTGGAGTAAATCATGTGAAGAATAACAGTTTTAGAGTTAGAAGGGACCTTAGGGTCCAATTATTTTTTTTCACTTAACATGTGAGAAAAATGAAGCACAAAGAGATTAATTGATTTGCTAAGGATTACACAGCCAGTAACTGATATAGGAACTGAACTCAAGATATGACTCCAACATTTTATCTACAATGCTACCTATTTGTACCTATTATTTCTCTAATGGCAAGCCCACCAAATATGATGAATATAATCATTTTATCCAAGATTGTCACTTGTTCCACTCTTCCTACCCCTCAGCCCCCCAATAACAAGCACTTACATGCCATTTACTAACACCAGAACAGGTCGATTGTTGAGTTGTTTGTCACTTCTGTGCCGATACTATAACATAAAAAATGTTCAAAAAGAATAGTAAAGTTTTGATAAAAGAATGAAAATTAGAAACATTTACATGGTATGGAAAACATTCTGATCACTTGCCTGAAGTTAAAAAAAACAGCGATTGCCATACTTGCTATGCTTATAAATTTTTTGTTTGAGAAAATATTTACCTTAGGAAGGTTAGCCAGGGATGAGAACTGAGCAGCGAAAGGATAAAGCAATGATAGCATCCTCTTCCCATTTTCCAGTTCACTTTAGGTCTTCAACATTGTTACAGGTTGCTTTTCCAGTTCAATACTGCCTTAGCTGGTAATAATGTGTAAAGTCTATATCTGACACTTTTGAGTACATAGACTTAGTAAGGGAGCCTAAAATCATATCAGATGGTGGTTTCCTCTGTGATTTGAGAAGCATTGGTGTACCTCCAATACATTACATAGGAAAAATATTCTGGGTTCCAAACCCTAGGGAAGGAAATGCTAAGTAGTTATAATAACTCACATATAGGAATAAGGAAGGATAAAACCTCTAGACTGCTGCTAGTACAGGAGCTCCTCTAGATCTCTGACTCTGTCCCAGTCTCCTGAGTTGTTAATTCAATACTAAAACAATACAATTATTCTTCCTTCTGTATAACTAAGTAAGCCAGCCTAAGGGCTACCTCTAACTTTGCCTTAAATAATGTTCTGAATGAGTAATTTGAAGCTGCTTCACCTGTGCCCTGGCTCTCAATGTATCTTGTTTTAGGGGCATTGTCTTTTCACAGTGTTCCTAGTGAAGCAACTAGTTGCCTTCCACACACAGATATTTCCTTCACTCTCTACCTAGTTCATTGCTAGTCAAGTTACATTTTAACTGATTTTTCCATTACTTGGAGGATGCTTCTCTCTGTCATGCTTTCCGTCCTCTTCCTCCTTCCACCTTGATGAGATTTTTCTATTGTTTTCAGACTATTGCTTGTTGCCCCTTCTTCTCAGTCACTGTTACACATTAGTACTAGGGAGGAATAACCCCGCCTTGTCCCTTTTTATCCAGAGCTAGACCATAAACACTCAAACACATAGTCTTAAGTGACTGTGGGAGCAGACTTTTTGATGTAGGAAGTATGAATTGGCTTATGAGGACCATTCCATGGAGCATGAACAGAATTGACATTCCTAGTTCTTGTGTCTGGAAGTCTAGAGTGACTACCAGTCATGTGTGACTCATAGCTAAAGGATTATAACTTGAAGGGGGTTAAGAGTCCTTTTACTGGCTATGGAGATGGAAGAGATGATTCAGTGGACTGTCAAAAGGGATTATCTGGCCCCTTTGCCTCTATGTTCCTTTCTGGCTGTAAATTTCAGGACAATTTCAAGCTTCTTCCCAAGAAGGGACTGGGAAGAAGGGTGATTGCCATTATTGTACCCACTCTGGCTTCCAACTAACGAGGAGCACATGACATCTAACATGTTACAGTTACAGTCATCCAAAAGCATATTTCATGTCTGGGCAAGCATGAGCCTGGATTTGGCTGCCTCTTTTATGTTTATTCTTTCTTGATATCAATGGATATCATGAGATGCACATATGTAGTAGGCTTATAGGCAATCTTGTAAGTTTGAAAGTTATGGATATTATGAATCCTATTAAGTTGTATTTGGTTGGTAGTAGAAGAAACTTCTATACCAGAAAGAGTATCAGCCTAAGTTTGGACATTTCAGCAGCAAACATGTAGGGGACATGTTTTTTGGATAGTGCAGAGTCAAAGTAAAATGTAAAATGCTTAATTAGCAGTTTCGTGAAGATAAGTATCAGCTTCTCAACAGATTGTCATATCAGTTATAAGTTACTGAATTCTGTTATGTTAATACATACTTGTGAATTTTTTAGGACTAGCATTTCTTGTGTGTGTAGGAATTAATTATCTGTCCCATATACGAATCATATTGCCTACTGAGTACCTTTATATGTACTTCCTTTGGGAGAAACTTTAGATTTAATCTAAGCTGTAAGTAAAATCATCCCTGAAGTGCCAGAGTGGATAGTTTAAAATGAGCTGACAGTGTAACAAAAGGTAGGCCCCTGTCAATAGAGGCCAGGTTCTCCAGGACTGTACTCAATCCAAACTATATGCCTAGGTATAGAACAGGAGTAGCACAATCCCCCAGCTCCTGTACACTTCAAGGTTAAACTAGGAAAAGGAGCTTATGAAAGAAAGTTATCCCTATAGGAGGAAGTAGTTGAACCTTTTCTTTTTATAACAGTTTGAGAAATGGTAAGAATTATTTCTTGCCCTCTCCCATGGAAGACCCAACAGAAACAAAAGGGCCAATAATAAGTCACCTCACCATGTCATCAATGGCATCCTTCACTCCTGTCATTGTGAGCACTAATGCCAGAGGAACCACTGTTGTATACCAAGACAAAGATGATATCTGTGGGATGAGCTGCAAAAAAAGGGAGGGTACCTAAGTGTTAGAAAATAAAGACAAGGCAGAACACATTTTAAGATAACGGTTAAATCATACTCTTATATTCTAAACCTGCCAACACAGAATCTCTTAATTATGTGCAAATACAACTTCAAGGAATAAAGAGGAGAAGGTATTGAAGATGGCCATTAAGACTGTAGTATGGGCTCAGCTGCTCTGTTTGGCAGCTAAGTGTTTGTTCCTTTCATGGAGGACCTCTCAATGATAAAGAACATGAGGAGGGAGGTGGAGCACAGAAAACAAAAACAAAAACAAAAACAAAACAACTCATATCTTCTAGGCCAAGTTTTAGATACACTGTTGGGCTGAGAAGGATTAGGAGGAAAAAGTTGAGGAAGTTTGTCACTGATTTGCAGAGGTCTTTAATCTTTATTTTTTATCCTTTTCCTTTTTTCTTGCCCTCTCCCCTACCTAGACAGTTACCTTGTACCTACCTAAACCTGTCATCCTTGACAATGTCATGGATTCAGGGACTTAGCAGCCTAAGCTCTTAGATTCTACAGCAGGGCCACATGAAGGAATTGTGTATTAAAAGGAGTTCAGAAATATCTATGGATACATAAAAATATAAACAACTGGGGGAAAGGGACTTTCAACTGGAGAAATTCCCAAATGGAACATTTACACCCAAAGTCCCAATATGTTTGTTTATGGTCCTAAAAGCTAAACGTTCTGACTTTCACATGTGGAGATGATCAGTGGTTTAGGCTAGTGACTCTGCTTTATTCATTTCAGGTATGGTCAGATTCACATCAGCCAAACTTGACCACAGCTGCTGAGAATTGGCTTAAACCCATGCAGATCATGTGGTTCCAAGTTTTACCCTTTTTAAACTTATTGAGATAGGAAAGACACATTTTGGTTTTCTTTTGAAGATCTTGATAAAATGTTACTTAACAACACAAACTAAAAACAACACAAACTACTAAAAAAGCATTCACCAAATACCTGTAGGACCAGCAAGAAGAGGAAATATGCATTTGCTATTCTCTGAAATTGTTCAAATAGATTCAGGGGCAGAAATGTGAAGAAATTGTATTTTGATGTCTTGATGGCATTGTTCTGCAGAAAAATGAAACAAAAAAACCCCACATACTTCATATAAAATGAGACAGATCCTCAGGGATGGATTTTTCCCTACAGAGATCCCCCCTAACAGTTCTCCCTTTTCTTGCCAATCTTCACAGAAATGCACATACCTTCTAAGCCAAAAACAAAGAGGAAATAGAACACAGAAGTGGCATAGTAGAAATTAACTCTTGGATATATGTACTCTTATTTAGCTGATATTTGGGTATTGTTAAAGGCAGAGACTTAGTCTTTTTCCCAACTTATCTTCCATATTAATTGGGGTCCCCTTGGGAGTCTTAAAAGGTGGAACAGGTAGATTAAAAAATATAAGATTTATCTTTCAGTGGCAAGGTGTCTCAAAGAAGGGACTTCTTTGTTGACACTACAATTGGAAGATAGTTTCCCCAAACTATCTTTTCCATTTCCAGACTTAATTCTAGCCTACTAACCTGCTTAATGCTTCCTTCCTTTAAAATCTTTCATACCCATGGACTTCCTAGTAGGCATTAAATAAATGCAAGAGTTGTGATTGTTAGGTATTACTGACCATGACATCAAGCCTGCTTCCACCCTCTCCTATGGAGCTCTTTCACTTCAGAAATATTACTTTTTGTGCCTTTATTTTCTGCCTGTACTAACCAACCAGAGTTTCAAGGACAAATGTTTCCATACTCTCTAATGTCATAGAAATAATGGCACTCCCATGACCACATCAACTCCTGCCAGAGGAACGGGATTTGAAACATGTACTAGTATGTCATACTTAGAAAGGAAAGTGCTGACTATGAGAGAACAAAATGGGGTTGCTAAGGACAAGGAAGCAAACGCTTCTATGTAGAGGAAAGACAGCTTGATTTGAGGAGGTGGAGCCAAGATGGTGGGGTAAAGGCAGGGACTTGCCTGAACTCTCTCTCCAACCCATCCAAAGCTTAAGTAATGACTGAACAACTCTAAGTAACGACTCTAAACAGATTTTAGAGCACCAGAACCCACAAAAAGATGGAGTGAAACAATTTTCCAGGCCAGGACCACTTGGAAGATCAACAGAAAAGGTCTGTTACATCCCTACCAGGAGGAGGCCATTGAATTAATAGTGGCAGTGTAGGGGCAGAAGTGGGGTGGCAGCAGCAGCAGTAGCGGCAGCTTCCAGAACTCTCAGTCCAGAGGGGTTTCTCTGCTAACACTGAGGCAGGTCTCTGTTGCTTTGCCAGGTTGCAATCCTGGGTGGCTTTCCCAGAGCAAGGAGGAGCACCTGCTCACCAGAGCTTGTGGCCACATGGAGCAAGGACCCTCCTCACAATTCTGGGGCAGAAAAAGAGTGCTTATGTTCATTCACGGACCAGAGCCCAGGCCAGGAGAGCAGTAACACATCTCTCTTTAGATTATACCACCTTGGAAGAACTGAAAACTTACAGGTCCCTAGAAGGATCTGATAACAGCTGCACAAAAACCTTGATGCTTGGGACACCTTCAATCCTGGAGGCAGAGTCCTACTTTAAAAGTCAAGTAATAGGCTGGGAATATGAACAGAAACAACAGAAAAAGATTCTAACCATATTATACTGATAAGGAAGATCAAAACACACACTCAGAAGATAAAAAATTCAAAGTTCAAGAGCTTGGTAAAGGAGACAAAGGTAAAGGAGATAAAAGAAAATAACACCTTAAAAATGGAAGGAAGTACAAAGAGCCATGAGAATAATATCTTAAAAAGCAGAATTGACCAAATGGAAGAGAAGCACAAAAATTCACTTAAGAACAAAAAAACTTCTTAAACAATAAAAGTGTCCAAATGGAAGAAAAATTCCCTGAAGAAAACAATTCTTTTAAAAACAGAATTAGACATATGGAAAAGGAGTGACATAAGCTCACCAAAGAAAATTATTCTTTAAGATTTAGCAAATGGAAGCTAATGACTTCATGAGAAATCAAGGAACAATAAAATAAAACCAAAAGAATGAAAAAATAGAAGACAATGTGAAATGTTTCACTGGAGAAACAACTAACTTGGAAAATGAGATTCAGGAGAGAGAATTTTAAAATTATTGGACTACCTGAAAGTCATGATTTTAAAAAAACAGCCCAGAGATCATCTTTCAAGAAACTATGAAAACTACCCTGATATTCAAGAACTAAAGGGTAAAATAGAAATTGAAAGAATAAACCAAGAGGCAGCTAGATGGCACAGTGAAGAGCACTAGTCCAGAAGTCAGGAGAATCTGAGTTCAAATATGACTTTCCTCATAGTTGTATGACCTTGAGCAAATCATTTAACCCCAGTTGTCTAAAATAAATAAATAAAATAAAATGCTTTAGCAGAAAAAAAAAGAATCCATCAATCACATCCCAACAGAGATCCCAAAATGAAAACTCCCAGAAACATTATAGTCAAATTTCAGAGCTTCTATAGGTCAGAAAGAAAATACTGAAAGCAGCTAGAAAGAAACAATTTAAGTACTGTAGAGCCACAGTCAGAAAAACACAAGATTTAGTAGCTTCTACATTTGAGAATCAGGACATTATTTCCGAGGGTGGAGCCAAGATGGCGGAGATCAGACCCGAGTCTCTGTAACCTCCTCTAAACTTCCCTCAAACCAATGGCACATGAAGCCTCTAGACCTGGTTTTGAAGTCAAAGAATCCACACTATCTGAAGTACAACACATTTCTAGAAGAAGATAACCTGGCAGAACTTCACAAGAGGTCTGTTTCAATTGGGCAGGGGGTAGTCTGCCAAACCCAGACTGCAGCACAGGTTGCTGGAGCAGAGAGCTGGAACAGGAGTAGGAGCGTTGTGGCTTTCATGAACCTGGGAGTCTTCTGTGGGCCTCCTGGGCCAATCTGTCCTGATTGTAAGCAGGTGGTTTGGGAGAGCTGCCTTTTGTGGGGGGTAGATTGTGAACCACAGAGCCCCTGAAGAGCACTGGACCTAGCTGCCATTACACAGCACCCTAAAGTAATCAATCAATCAGCAGGACTGCCCCAGGGCAAATTAAAGCAGCTGTCCCTCCTTTGCCTCTCACCATAGACAGCTTTTATGGAGAGAGGGAAGAACAGACCTCAAATCCTGAGGCCCCTAAAGGTAAAGCAACTCCAGAAAATGCCCCAAAGAGAGACATAAGCTGGATCCCATGTCACAAGACTTTCTTTGAAGATTGCATAAAAGATCTTAAAAAAGAGAAGAAACATGGGAAAACGAAATGAGATCATTGCAAAATAAAATGGAAAAAGAATGTAATGAACAAATTGTAATTGGTCAATTGCAAAAGGAGCTTAAAAACACTAACTGAAGAAAATAAGACACTAAAAATTAGAATGGAACAAATGGAAGTGAATGACTCAACAAGACTTCAAGAATCAGTCAAACAAAAACAAAAAAAATGAAAAAATAGAAGAAAATATGAAATACCTCCTAGGAAAAACAACTAACCTGGAAAATAGATCTAGGAGAGACAATCTAAGGATTATAGGGCTTCCTGAAAGCCATGACGAAAAAAAGAATCTAAACACTATCTTCCAGGAAATCATGAAAGAAAACTGCCCTGATATTTTAGAATCAGAAGGCAAAATAACTATTAAAACAATCCACTGATCATCTCCTGAAAGAGACCCCAAAATTAAATCCCCAAGGAATATCATGGCTAAATTTCAGAAATATCATACCAAGGAAAATATATTGCGAGCAGCCAGAAAGAAACAATTTAAATACCAAGAAGCCACAATTAGGATCACCCAGGACCTAGCAGCTTCCACATTAAAGGATTGAAGGGCCTGGAATCTGATATTCCAAAAAGCAAAGAAACTGGGATTACAGCCAAGAATAAGCTATTCAGCTAAAATGAGCATTATCTTTCAGGAGAGAAGATGGACATTCAATGAAATAAGTGAATTTCACCTATTTCTTATGAAAAGACCAGAACTGAACAAAAAATTTGATCTACATTTGAGAATGAGAGGACTTAGAATATGTTTTGGAATATCAGGAGGAAATTTCATGGGGAAAATGGACATTCAATGAAATAAAGGAATTTCAAGCATTCTTGACAAAAAGACCAGAGCTGAATAGAAAATTTGAGTTTGAAATATAAGACTCTATAGAGAAGCATAACAAGATAAACAAGAAAGGGAAATCATAAAGGATTTAATAACATTAAACTGTTTACTTTCCTACATGGGAAGATACTTGTAACTCAAAAGAACTTTCTCATTAATAGGGAAGTTAGAAAGAGTTTATATATACAGAAGGCACAGGTATTAGTTGAATATGAAGAGATGATACTTTAAAAAAAATCAAATTATAGCATGGGAGAGGAGGAAGAAAAGGAGAAAGAGAAAGGAAGAGGTAGAATGGAGTACATTATCACACATCAAAGAGGCAAGAAAAAGCTTTTACAATAGAGGGGAAGAGGGAGAAGGTAAAAGGCAAGCGAGTGAATCTTACTCTCATCAGAACTGGCTCAAAGAGGTAATATCATACACACTCAATTGGATATAGAATACTATCTTACTCTATAGGAAAATAGCAGGAGAAGGAGATAAGAGAAAGGGGGATGCTCATAGAAAGGAGGGAAGATTGAGGGAGACAGAAGTAAAACACTTTGGGGAAGGATAGGATGAAAGGAGAGAAAGAGAGAGGGAGGGAGAGAGAGCATAAATCCTCCTTTTTTGTAGGGCAAAATACATTTCTATACTCCATCACGTGTGTACTGTATTTCCTCTTTGAGCCAATTCTGATGAGAGTAAGTTTCACTCACTTCCCCTTACCTCTCTCCTTCCTTTTCACTCTAAAAGCTTTTCCTTGCCTCTTTTATGTGTGATAATTTACTCCATTCTACCTGTCCCTTTCTCTTTCTCTCAGTACATTCCTTTCCCATCCCTCAATTTTACTTTTTTAGATATCATACAATACAATTATCAAGAGTAATTGTGAAAAAAAATTTGAAACAAATTTCTCTAGTAAAGGCCTCAGTTATCAAACATATAGAGAACTGAGTTAAATTTATGAAAATAAGAACCATTCCCCAATTGATAAATAATCAAAAGACAGGAATAGTTTCTAGATGAAGCATTCATAACTATTTATAGACATATGAAAAAAAATTTCTAACTCACTAATGATTAGAGAAATGCAAATTCTTTCTTTTTTTAAATATACATTGCTTTATGAATCATGTTCAGAGAAAAAAATCACAGCAAAAGGTAAAAACCATGGGAGAGGAAAAAAATAACAGAAAAAAAAGTGAATACAGCATTTGCTGATTTACATTCAATCTCCAAAATTCTTTTTCTGGATGTAGATGGCATTTTCTATCTAAAGTCTATTGGGATACCCTTGGATCACTGAACTGTTGGGAATGACCAAGTCTTTCATAGTTGATCATCACATATTTTTGTTGTTATCATGTACAATGTATTCCTGGTTCTGTTTGTATTGCTCAACATCAGATTATGTAAATCTTTCCAGGCCATTCTAAAATCAACTTGTTCATTATTTTTTATATAATAATATCCCATTACTTTCATATACCACAACTTGTTCAGCCATTCCCCAAATGATGGGCATTTACTCAATTTCCAATTCTTCACTACCACAAAAAGAACTGCTACAAACGTTTTACACACATAGGTCCTTTTCTCTCCTTCATGATTTCCTTGGAATAATGGCTGGGTCAATAATTGCTGGGTCAAAGGGTATGCACAGTTTTGGGGCATAGTTCCAGATTGCTCTCCAGAATGGTTGGATCATTTCACAATTTCATCAACAATGCATCAGTGTCCCAGGTTTTCCCCAATCCCTCCAACATTTATCATTATCTTTTCCTGTTATCTTAGCCAATTTGAGAGGTGTCAGATGGCACCTCAGAGTTGTTTTAATTTGCAATTCTCTAATCAATAGTGATTTAGAGTGAAATCCAAATCCAAACAATTATAAGATAGAAAATGAAAATGACAAATGGTGGAGAGAATGTGGGAAAAATGAGACATTAATGTATTGTTAGTGGAGTTGTGAATTTATTCAATTATTCTGTAGATCAATTTGGAACTATGCCCAAAGAGCTATAAAACTATCTATACCCTTTGACCTAACAATGCCACTACTAGATCTGCATCCTAAAAGAGAAATAAAAACAAAAAGGAGAAGGGCTGGTATGTAAAAAAATATTTATACCAGCTTTTTTTCTGGGGGGGAAAAGAATGGAAAATTGAGGGAATGCCATCAATTGCGGAATGGCTGAGTAAATTGTGGTATATGATTGTGATGAAATACTACTATGCTATAAGAAATGATAATCCAGATGAATGCTCTCAGAAAAACTCCGAAAGACTTCCCTGAGCTGATGCAAAGTAAAATGTAGTGCCATGTACAAAGTAATGGCAATATTGTAAAATGATCAGCTCTGAATGGCATTCTTAGCAATGTAATGGTCCAGAACAACTTTGAAGGACTTATGATGGAAAATTCTATCCATACCCCGAGAAAGAACTGATAGTGTTTGAATATAAACTAAATTATGCTTTTTTCCCTTTCATTTATTTTTTGAGGGTTTTTTTGGGGGGGTTGTCTAAGTTTTCTTTTATAGTATGACTTATAGAAATGTTTCCTATGACTACACATGAATAATCTGTAGCAAATTGCTTGTATTCTAAATGAAGCTGGCTGGGGAGGGAGGAAGGGAAAGAATCTGAAACTCAAAGTTTTAAAAATAAATGTTAAAATTATTTTTACAAATAACTGGGGAAAATAAAATACTAATTTTTAAACTTAGATTTGTAGTTAAAAGAGTCTAGGTTCAAATCCTAGCACTGCCACTACTTATCAATTTGACAAGGACAATTTATTTAACCTCTCTGAGCCTTGATTTTTTTCACTTGTGAAATGAGGGAATTGAACTTGATGAGCTCTAAGTTTGCTGCCAGCATATCCTCTGTCTTTCCAAATTAATATCATTCTAGGAGAGACCAGGGAAAGACTGGAAATGTAGCATATCTGGATTTTGGTTGGGTATTTGACATAGTTTTTCACGGATGTTATCCTTCAGAAAGATAAAAAAAAAAATTATAGCCTGGATGATACTGCATTTAGGTGAGTATCTGAATGACTTGGGAATCAATGTCAATTGGGTGTGTGTGGGGGGGATGACTTTGCCACAGACCTCTGTACTTGATCCAATACTATTTGACTATTTTATCAGTGACTTGGGTAAAATCTCAAATGAAATATTTTTCAATTTCTCCAGTCACACAAAGCTAAGTGAATAATATATTGAAAGACAAACTTGATATCCAAAAGATCTGAACAGGATAGAAGAATAAGTCAAGTTTCATAAAATGCCTCATAGATTCCAGTTAAGTTTAGACAGGCTTCCTTACTATCTCTAGGATCAAATGTAAACTCCTTTGTTTTGTATTATACAATTTTCCACTATACCCAATTAGTCTTAAATCATACAGGCTAATACATGATGTTCTCTATTTTTATTTTTGGCTGTCTTCCATGCCTAGAATGTATTCAGTCTTCATTTCTGTCTCTTAAAATTTCTATTTTCCTTCAAGACTCAGTTCATATGTTTCTTTCTAAATGAAATTTTTTCTTGATTTCCCCTCACCTCCCAGCTGACTTAGGGCAAGGATTATTTTATGTGTGTGTGTGTTTCTATCCTTAGAATTTAGCATAGTACCTGGAGCAATAAAGGTCCTTAACAAATGCTTGTTGAGTGATTCTTTGGTTGGTAACATGCTTCAACTGTGGTGGGTTTTATTATGCAGCTGACTTCCACATCTATAAATCTAGTCCTAATTTTTCCTATGAGCTTCTCAAACTCAATATTTCCTAATCAAAACTGATTCACCCTCCCCTGTACGCATTCCTCCTCTAAACTTTCCTATTTTTGTTGAAGATATCACAATTTTTCCAGTCTCCAAATTTGGAGTAATTTCTCAGTCTCATTCCCACTATTCAGTCAATCACTGTATCTTGTTTCATTTTATTTACATAACATGTCTTGCACTCCTCTCCTTTTCATCTTATTTCAAAGTATTATTGAACTATTCCAATATTGGTCTACTTGTAGCCAATTTCTCCCCTTTCCGATTCATCTTTCATGCAACTGCCAAAATAATCTTCCTAAAATATAAATTTGATCATGTTATTCCCTGCTAAAATGGTTTAGTAACTACTTAATGTCCTGAGGAAAAAAAATTGCAAACTTCTTAGTTTGACATTTAAGGCCAAACATAACTTGGCTCCAGCTTACCTTTTCTGCTTACGTTTTATAACTATGGGTATATCCCAAGGCTCTACATTCAAGACAAACTAAACAACCTGAAGTTCAACTCAGCATTTCATACCTTCCCCTATTTCCAAACTTTTGAAAAGGGCCTCCTCATTAACTTTCTTTTACCTCATTAACTTTCTTCAAAACTCAGCTTACATATCACTTTCTATAGGAAACTTTCCTTGATGTTCCTAGTTATTAATGCTCCCTTCCTTTTCCTCTTTCTCAAAAGATCACATATGTATTTATCTATTTACATGTATCTTTCCCAGGAGAATATAAACTCCTGGTGAGCAGGGGGTTATTTTTTTCACTTTATCTTTGTAACCCTGGTACCTAGCATAACACTTTACACATATTTCTATTATGGGTATACTTAGAGAATGCAGGTATAATTTGATTTTATTTTGATAATATGAAAAAGAAACTAGAGGCAGAAAGGGGATCATACTGGAAAAAGAGGGAAACAGAGGTAGAATAAGGGAAATTGCATCTCATGAAGAGGCAAAGAAAACCTATTATAATTGAGGGAAAGAAGGGAGGGGGATGAGCACTGTGTAAATCTTACTCTCATCAGATTTGTCTCTGCGAAAAAATACCAGACATATTTGGTTTCACAGAGAACTTGTCTCACCTTATACGGAAGAGGGAGGGAAAGGGGAAAAAAGGGAAAGACTAATAGAAGGGGAAATGAAATGAGATCACTGGAAGAAGGAATGGAAAAAAGCATATAATGCCCTACAAAAGAGATATGAAAAAGGCACAAATTCACTGAAAAACAAAATTGGTGAAATGGAAAAACTATGCAATGAACAAATTGGCCAATTACAAAAGGAGCTAAAAAAGGTAACTGAAGAAAATAATACACTAAAAATTAGAATTTAACAAATAGAAGTGAATGACTCAATAAGACTTCAAGAATCAGTCAAAAAAAAACCCCCAAAAAATGAAAAAAATAGACGAAAATATGAAATATCTTCTAGGAAGAACAACTGACCTGGAAAATAGATCGAGAAGAGACAATTTAAGGAATATTGGACTTCCTGAAAGCCATGATGAAAAAAGAACCTAGACACCATCTTACAGGAAATCATAAAATTAGTTATTTTAACTGTGAATGTGAATGGGATGAACTCTCACATAAAGTGGAAGCAGACTGGATTAAAAACCAGAATCCAACAATATGCTGTTTACAAAAAACACATCTAAGAAGAGAGATACATACAGAGTGAAGGTAAAGAGCTGGAGAAGAATCTATTATGCTTCAGGTGAACAAATAAAAGCAGGGGTAGCAATCCTGATCTCAGACCAAGTAAAAGCAAAGATAGATCTAATTAAAAGAGACAAGGAAGGAAACTATATCGTACTAAAGGGTACCATAGACAATGAAGCAATATCAATACTAAATATAAATGCACCAAGTGATATATAGCATGGGAATACCTAGAGGAAAAGTTCAGAGAGATGCAAGAAGATATAGACAGCAAAACTAGACTAGTGGGGGATCTCAACCTTGCTCTCTCAGAATTAGATAAAACAAACCATAAAATTAATGAGAAAGAAATTAAGGAGGTACACAAAATGCTAGAAAAGTTAGGTATGATAGATCTGTGGAGACAACTAGATGGAGACAGAAAGGAGATTACTTTTTCCTCAGCGGTTCATGGAACTTATACAAAAATTGACCATATATTAGGGTATAAAAACCTCAAAATTAAATGCAGAAAGGCAGAAATAGCAAATGCATTTATTTCAGATCATGATGCAACAAAAATCACATGCAATATAAGGCCAGGAGAAAATAGAACAAAAGTTAATGGGAAATTAAATAATCTAATCCTAAAGAATGAATGGGTGAAACAGCAAATCATAGACACAATCAATAATTGCATTCAGGAGAATGACAATAATGAGACAACATACCAAAATTTGTGGGATGTAGCCAAAGTGGAAGGGGAAATTTTATAGCTCTAGATGTTTACTTATATAAAACAGAAAAAGAGAAGATCAATGAATTGGACTTACAATTTAAAAAGCTAGAAAAAGAACAAATTTAAAACCCTCAATTAAATACCAAATTTAAAATTCTGAAAATAAAAGGGGAGATTAATAAAATTGAAAATAAGAAAACTATTAAATTAATAAATAAAACTAAGAGTTGGTTTTATGAAAAAAATCAACAAAATAGTTAATTTAATTAGAAAAAGAAGAAAATCAAATTGTTAGACTCAAAAATGAAAAGGGAGAACTTTCCATCAATAAATTTAATAATCTAAATAAAATGAAGGAATATGTACAAAAATATAGATTGCCCAGGTTAACAGAAGAGGAAATAAATTATTTGAATAGCTGCATTTAGAAGAAGAACTAGAACAAGCTATTAATCAACTCCCTAAGAAAAAGTCTCCAGGGCCAGATAGATTTACATGTGGATTCTACCAAACATAAAAAAGAACAATTAATCTCAATACTATATAAACTATTTGAAAAAATTAGGGAAAGAAGGTGTTCTACCAGATTCTTCCTATGATACAGATATGGTGCTGACAGCTAAACCAGATAAGATAAAAACAGAAAGAAAACTATAGACCAATTTCCCTAGTGAATATTGATGCAAAAATTTTAAATAAAATATTAGCAACATGATTACAGAAAGAAATCCCCAGGATAATATACTATGACCAAGTAGGATTTATACCAGGAATGGAGGGCTGGTTTAATATTAGGAAAACTATTAGCATAATCAATTATATTAACAACCAAACTAACAAAAATCATAATGATTATCTCAATAGATGCAGAAAAAGCATTTGATAAAACCCAACACCCATTCCTATTAAAAGCACTAGAAAGTATAGGAATAAATGGACTTTTCCTTAAAATGATCAGCAGCATCTATTTAAAACCATCAGCAAGCATCATATGCAATAGGGACAA
Source organism: Myrmecobius fasciatus (assembly GCA_023553655.1). NCBI lineage: Eukaryota > Metazoa > Chordata > Mammalia > Dasyuromorphia > Myrmecobiidae > Myrmecobius > Myrmecobius fasciatus. The sequence goes on from JAJPUD010002136.1 coordinate 267,228, forward strand.
ACTAGAACCATTCCCAATAAGATCAGGAGTGAAACAAGGCTGCCCATTATCACCATTACTATTCGATATTGTATTAGAAATGTTAGCTTTGGCAGTAAGAGAAGAAAAAGAGATTAAAGGAATTAGAGTAGGTAATGAGGAAACCAAATTATCACTCTTTGCAGATCATATGATGGTATACTTAGAGAAACCTAGAGACTCAACTAAAAAACTAGTAGAAACAATTCACAACTTTAGCAAAGTTACAGGATACAAAATAAATCCACATAAATCATCAGCATTTTTATATATTACCAATAAATTTCAGCAGCAAGAGATACAAAAAGAAATTTCATTCAAAATAACTGTTGATAGTATAAAATATTTGGGAATCTATCTGACAAGGGAAAGTCAGGAACTATATGAACTAAACTACAAAACACTTTCCATACAAATAAAATCAGACCTAGTCAATTGGAAAAACATAAAATGCTCATGGGTAGGCCGAGCAAATATAATAAAACTGACAATACTACACGAACTAATTTACTTATTTAGAGCCATACCAATCAAACTCCCAATAAATTATTTTACAGATCTAGAAAAAATAGTAGCAAAATTCATTTGGAAGAACAAAAGGTCAAGAATTTCAATAGAATTAATGAAAAAAAAAGGCTGATGAAGGTGGCCTTGCTGTACCAGATCTAAAACTATATTATAAAGCAGCGGTCATCAAAACCATTTGGTACTGGCTAAGAAATAGAGTAGTTGATCAGTGGAATAGGATAGAATCACAGGACAAAATAGGCAATAACTATAGTAATCTAGTATTTGATAAACCCAAAGATCCCAGCTTTTGGGATAAGAACTCACTATTTGACAAAAACTGCTTGGAAAATTGTAAACTAGTGTGGAAGAAATTAGGGTTTAACTCACACCTAACACCACCTAGCAAGATAAGATCTAAATGGGTTCATGATTTAGACATAAAGAGTGATATTATAAGCAAATTAGAGGAACATAGGATAGTTTACCTCTCAGATCTGTGGAAAAGGAAGGGATTTGTGTCCAAAGAAGAACTAGAACTCTTAATTGAACACCAGATAGATAATTTTGATTATATTAAGTTAAAAAGTTTTTGTACAAACAAAACTAATGCAGACAAGATTAGGAGGGAACCAATAAAATGGGAAATCATTTTTACATTTAAGGGTTCTGATAAAGGTCTCATTTCTAAAATATATAGTGAATTGACTCATATTTATAAGAATTCAAGCCATTCTATGAACAATTTTCAGATGAAGAAATTGAAACTATTTCTAGTCATATGAACAGATGTTCTAAATCACTATTTATCAGAGAAATGCAAATTAAGACAGCTCTGAGATATCACTACACACCTCTCAGATTGGCTAAGATGACAGGAAAAGATAATGACAAATGTTGGAGGGGATGTGGGAAAACTAAAACACTGATACATTGTTGGTGGAATTGTGAATGCATTCTGAAGAGCAATTTGGAACTATGCTAAAAAAAGTTATTAAACTGTGCAGCTCCTTTGACCCAGAAGTGTTTCTATTGGACTTACATCCCAAAGAGATCTTAAAGAAGGGGAAGGAACCCACATGTGCAAAAATCTTTGTGGCAGCCCTTTTTGTAGTGGCTAGAAACTGGAAACTGAATGGATGCCCATCAATTGGAGAGTGGCTGAATAAATTATGGTATATGAATGTCATGGAATATTATTGTTCTGTAAGAAGTGACCAGCAGGATGATTTCAGAGAGGCGAAGTGAGCAGAACCAGGAGATCTATACACGGCAACAACAAGACTATATGATGATCATGATTTCTGGAAGATAGCATCTAGGTTCTTTTTTTCATCGTGACTTTCAGGGAGTCCAATAATCCTTAGATTGTCTCTCCTAGAGCTGTTTTCCAAGTCAGTTGTTTTTCCTAGGAGATATTTCATATTTTCTTCTATTTTTTCATTTTTTAATTTTTGTTTGATTGATTCTTGAAGTCTTTTTGAATCATTCACTTCTATTTGTTCGATTTTAATTTTCAAAGTATTATTTCCTTCATTTACCTTTTTTAGCTCCTTTTGTAACTGGCCAATTGAATTTTTTGGTTCATTGCATTATTTTTCCATTTTGCCAATTTTATTTTTCAGTGAATTGTTGTCTTTTTCCAATTCACTATTTTTATTTTTCAGTGAATTGATGATTTTTTTCCATTTCACCAATTTTGTTTTCTAGTGAGTTGGTGACTTTTTCCATCTCACCAGTTTTGTTTTTCAGTTTTTCATATCTCTTTTGCAGGGCATTATATCCTTGCACTGATCTCAATTCATTTCCCCATTTTTCTTCTGTCTTTTGAGATTCTTTATGCAATCTTCCAGGAAAGCCTTGTGAAATGGGGACCAGCTCATGCCCGCCTTTGTGGCTTCCTCTGGGGTTGCTTTCCCTTTAGGAACCTAAGGATCTGGGGTCTGCCCTTCTTTCTCTCCATAAAAGCTGTCTATCGTGAGAGCTCTCTTTTGCTTTTTACTCATGTTTTAGAGCTTGAGGTCTGATTCAAGTGGGGGATCCCACAGCCATTTCAATTTGCCCTAAGACTATATGATGATCAATTCTGATGGATGTGGTTCTCTTCAACAATAAGATGTGTCAAACCAGTCCAATTGTTTGTTCAGTGATGAAGAAAGCCATATACACCCAGGGAGAGGCCTGTAGGATCTGAGTGTGGACCACAACATAGCTTTTTCACACTCTCTATTGATGTTTGCTTGCATTTTATTTTCCTTCTCAGGTTATTTTTTTTCTTGTAGATCCAATTTTTCTTGTACAGCAAGATAACTGTATAAATATGTATACATATATTGGATTTGTCATATATTTTAACATAGTTAATATGTATTGGACTACCTGCCATCTAGGGGAGGGGGTGGGGAGAAGTAGGGAAAAATTTGAAACACAAGACTTTGCAAGGGTCAGTGTTGAAAAATTACCCATGCATATGTTTCGCAAATAAAAAGCCTTAATAAAATAATAAATAAATAAACAAAAAACAAATTCTCAGTGGATTAGATTAAATTGGAAAGTGAAATTTAATAAAGTTAAATGTAAAGATTTGCATTCAGTCAACCAGCATTTTAAAAGCAATTGCTAGGTGCTAGGTATTTTGCTAAACAATGGAGGATACAAAGAAAGGCTAAATATGATCCCTATTCTTAAGGAGCTCATATTCTAATGGAAGAAACAACATGCAAATAACTATGCATATAAAAATATATACGCAATGTAAATGGAAGCTAGTTTTCATAGAGAAGGCAGTAGCAGTGCAGAGGAGGAAATGGAAAAAACCTATAGAAGGATTCTGCTGAGACTTTAAAGAAACCAGGGAAGCCTGTAAGAAGAGCCCTTGTGGGCACGAGGGACAATTAGTGAAGAGGCATAGAGTCAGAACATGTGAGTTTCACATGCAATGAATAGCAAGGAGGTCAGTTTGGCTAGATCACAGAGTATGTGGAAGAGAATAAAGTGTAAGAAGTAAAGAAAAGACTCAAAGGATCCAGGCTTTCAATGCTACAGAGCATTTTATATTTGATGCAACAATTTCCAGAAAAAACCCTAAAGTTTGTACCAAACCACTAACGAGTGAGAAATCCTAATGCCAAAAGTTCAAGGGCAACAGGAAAAGAGGCTGGCAGGCAAGCCAGAGTCAGCACAGGGTAGCATCCTTTCTGACCATCTGCATCCTGAAGGAAGCAGGAGTGAAGGATTCCCCTAAGGAAGCTTAGATTGGTTAGAAAACTCCTTGACCTTAAAGGTCCTTGGGTATGGCCAAAGGAAGCAGGAATAATCTTTGGCACCAGTCAAATAAGACACCCCAGGCTTAGGACCTCCAAGATCTCTAGAATGTCCTCATGGGATACCAGAGACAGTCCTGAGGATGCAGTATTCTGAACCTCAAAGATCAAGGGGAAAAGCCAGGGTAGGGGATCAGAGTTTGAATCCAGATGACCTGTGGAGGAGACCAAGCATTGCAGGGGTCAAAGTTTGGCCCTGATGCAAAGCCTTAATTCCAGAACTAAAGATACAGAAGAAAATCAAAGAAAACACCAATGAGCATTATTACAAATTAGAGCTTATGTGTCATTTAGGCCTTGCCTGTAAATGATATCAGGAGACCCAGAGGTAGAGAGTGGGAGTTAGGGAATAAGGGAAAAAAACTGCACAGAAAAAAGCAGAATATGATCAAGTTTGACTACAAAGGTGGTGGTGGAGCAAGGAAATAGTTGGATCCAAGTGTTCGTGAAGAAAGCAAGATTCAGTTATCAGTAATGGGGAGATGTTGTTTGTCTTTTATTTTCAAAGAGGATCAAAGACGTTATGGAATGATGTCTTGATTTGCAAGTGAACTGGATTTAAGTGAAGTTGAATTGTACAAAATCACCCAACTACCTTGGGTGGGGAGAGGTACCTTGAAAAAGTTAAAGCAGTGCTTGGGAGGGTAGGGAAATAGGTAGGTAGAGAAGAAATCACTGACTTCTGCAGCAGACTTCTTTAGTGCCTTCTTTAAGGTATAGTTCAAACTACATAGATTTTATACAATAGTGCAAATATGACAAGCATATTTCCTAATTAGAGATACACAGAAACTATGTCCCAGTGTTCTTTGTAATCTTCTCCTTAATGATTTCTGAGTGGGGTGGTGATTGATCTGGGACTCAAAGCTTTAGAACTCCTTTTTCTTAACTTTTGCTACACATAATCTGTGTCCTCTTCTTTCTGTCCACTTTTTTCTTAGCGATTTCATCATCTTCCATGGGTTCAATTATCTTTATGCAAATGATTCTCAGAATTATATCTTCCTATCTAGTCTATCCTGAGTGCTAATCCTATACTACCAATGATCTACTAAGCCTTTCAAAATGGATATCCCACAGGCATCTCAAATTCCAAGTATGCAAAACAGAAGAATGTCCAGCTCCAGGTTAACTTTCCAGACTGACTGACCATTGCCTCCTGCCTTCTACATTCCAGTCACTCTGGCCTGTTTGCTGTCTCTCCATCTCTTTTCTCTGTGACTTTGGATAAGCTGGCTGTCTTCTCATGCCTGGAACTTCCCAACTCTATATAAACTTGCTTCAGAGCTCAGTTCAAGGACTACCTCCTACACAAGGTCCTTCCTGATCTCCCAGTTCTAGGGTCTCTCCCATTATGTTTCATTGACTTTGAATATTTTTTTATCTATATGTATAGATGTTGTTTTCCTCATAAAATGTAAGCTTCTTGAAGGTACTGAATGGACCAGTTGAAAATTTCTCAAAAGTCTATGAGATGGAGTGGATCAGAACTAGGCCTAACTTCAGGAAGTCACATGATCCCTATTCTCAGGGGTCTGTAGGGCAGGAAAAGTCAAAACCTTTGGTGTAAGCTTCAAGAAGTCACATATCCCACAGAAAGTAGACAGCATGGCTGACCATTGGTCAATAGTTATTTCCTTTTCAGTCCATCCAATGAACCCAAGCCTTTTGCTATTTAATCAATTCACCACTTCTGGCCTGGGGCCACACGCCATGCTGAGCTGCTCAGATGTGCTTGGGCCACTCCTTGCAAGAACTAAATAAATGTTTCCTGTTTGTACCTGAAGATGTCTCTGATTAGTTAGTTTAGGAAAGGGGATCTAGCACCCATCCCCCACAGTTTATGGGGGCTCACCCAGGATCTGTGATTTCCCAGGGGAGTTGACTGGAGTTCTGATTCAAGGCAGACGCCAGGTTGGGTTTTCTTTTGACCCTCCTTGAGATCAGACCCACAGCTTCCCTCTCTGTGGAATATGGGCCTGAAGAGAGGCAAAATACAAACCAGAGCACAAGTCTCTGAAGAAGCCCAAAGGCAGGTGGCCAGCCAGGTAATTTATACATGTGTAATCCAGAGGCAAAGGGGAAAGAGCAGTCCAGAGATCGGAGCTGCTCTCCCCAGGGCAGTGCCTGTGTCCTTGGGTTGTTCTTAGGCAGAAGGGGACCTGGGATCAGGCTTGGTGATCCAAGGTTAAGGGGTGTCACCTCGTAAGCCAGAAGAAAGTCCTGATAAATGGCACAGAGCAGGGGTGCTCTGAATGACTGCTGAATGGGGGTGGGGACAGGATCTCAAGCCATGAGATTGGAGCTGCTCTCCCCAGAGGAAAGGGAAAAGGATGGTCCTCTTCCATGTAATTTTTGTCTGTGTTTATGTCTTTGTGCAGAATGTCTGTGTCATGTCTGTTCTGTGAACTAGATTTTGTTGCCAGGAAAGATTTAAAATGCAGCCAGCAAGAAGAAAAACTTCTATGCTGCAGTCAGAATGCTGGAAAAGATTTCTTAACATCTTTGATTCTCACATTAAAAAGGGAAAAAATCCTGACTTTTTTTCTGTAGATCCCAGTTCTGGCCAAGCTGGGAGCTACAGAAATAAAGTTAGCTAATTTTTGAGAGCAATGATTGGGGAATTTGACAATTGGTCACTTCAAGATTGCAAAAGTGCTTAGCATAAAACAAATGCTAATATTTAGTGTTAACTTTATTGTATTTAATTGCTTCACATTTGATAATTTTATATGGGTTTTTTGATGTGACCAACATACAATATCAATGTTGAGATAAATTAATTTTGTGTGTTTATAAAGTAATCTGGAAGCAAATTCAACTAAATTGAGGTCTCCACTAGGAAGATAGTGCACAGGATAAAGCAACATGTAAAAAAAGAGGTGAGGAGTGAGACAAAGAAAATATGCTCAATCAGTTCAGTGAAATCTGTTATTTGAGATATGATAGTAAGAACAGTTTTATGTAAATTGTAATCTCTTTGACTGTATTAACAGAAGATTTAAGAGATTATAAACTTTGGCAAAAACAGAAAAGCGTTCAGCTGCAAAGAGCTTAGTCCACAAATATTTTCTGATTCATAGAAGGGAAAAAAACAACAAAAAAACCCTCTTTATCAAGATCAGGTTTGCATTTTTAAAACCTAGAGACCTCAGAGTATGTAGCTCTGAATGGTGGGAGGTAAAAGAGAACAAAGAAAGCTGATGTCAATCAAAGAAAGTAAACAGAAAGTGAAAGAGAGTCTTTTTCTGGAATTCCTCTTACATTGTAAGTTTGTTAAGTTTCTTAAAACTAATTTGTGAGTAAGATTGTTATTCCTGAGGAATAACTTGTTTGAGTTACATAGGTCCCAATGAAGGAATGAGTTTACTGATAATCTGCAACTTTGTTAAGAAGAAACAAATTCTAATGACTAGCTTTTACATCAGGAATGTTGAGCTTAAGGACACCTCCTTAGATACCACCATGAATTGTAAGTTTTATATCACTATTAAATAATATGGGCTAGAACTGAGATTGTGAATTTGTTTAAGTACAAGATCTTAGAAATTTGTGTGCAAATACTGAAACATTACTACTGGAAATCTGTATTTGATTTGATTTTAAGTTAAAAAAATAGGTTATTCATCATTAACATTAACTGCCATCTAGGGGAAGGGTGGAGGGTAGGGGGGAAAAATTTGTAACAGAAAGCTTTGTAAGGGGTTAATGTTGAAGAATTACCCATACATATGTTTTGCAAATAAAAAGTATTAATAAATAAAAAATAGGTTATTAAAAAAACTTCTAATAACTTACCTTAAGTGGTCACATGTTTGTATGCTCCTAATTAGATGAAGTACATTGCTTTCTAAAATGTATATTGGGTAATTTGTAAAAATTATGAGCTATGCTTCAAAATTTTTGTTATCTCTGCTGGACATGTGTATAAGCTTTATGAAATTTGGTCCAAAGTTATTTAGATATTGGCTACATTATGAATCTTAAAGGTTTTTGTTTTTTGTTTTTTAAAAAGAGGTGATTTTAAAAACAAGAAACAAGAAAAATTGATTTGCAAAAGCAATTGATAGTTTGAATGGAACATCTAATTTGAATATCACAAGGTAAAGTACTAATTTTTAAAATAGCTTTTTAATTGGTGTTTACATTAAAATTGGAACTGACTGTAAATTACATGAAATTACCATCTATTTTTGGGATAGTCTATGTTATGTTTATTTGGCTATCACTTTTGAAAATTGTGAAATTGCTAATTAAGTAGGGGTTATTGTCATAATATTGAAACCTGAAATTCTTAAGGATTATTGATTTGATAGGTTGTTAGAAAGAGAGAAAGAGAGATGGCATGTTAGAAAGAGGGAGAGAGAGAAGAGACAGTAGATGTGAGGGCACAGAGTGGAGCAGGATGGAAAGAAAGGGCAAGTTCTTTAGTGGGAGGAACTTGCCATTTGCCAGGAGAAAGGAAACATCCCATTAGGTTGGGGCATGTCCTTAGCTGGCAGGCTAAATCCTGAAAGGGACGTAGCACTTTAGAAGAGTTAGCTGTAAGGAGGAGAGAAGTAGGGTTGAATTAGGAGATTTATCATATGGCATGAGGGAAGAGGAAAGACACCACGAGGTGATGGAATGCCTTGGCGAGCTAACCCAGGGAAGGCAACAGCCATGGGGTGGCCCATGGGTAGTAGGATTTCTGGTTAAATAGGCAGGGGAAGCAGATTTCAGCCCCTGCTCTGTGAACCTATTGGGTTTGGAAAAAGCTTGATTTTGAGCATAGAGTTCCAGTCTCTTCACCTTTAGGTTTCTGGAGGTTTTTGTTTGGGATTTTTAGTAGTTAATCTAAAATTTAGGGTTGAAAACTGTATACTAGCTATCTGTATGAAAACAGTCATTTTTGATGCTGTATCAAAGATTCAACTGCTTAGCAATGCAAGAAACTGTTATTTCTACTAAGGTTTCCATCTGTGTTCAGCACATTATTTAGTTTTGACTGTGTCTTGCAGGCACATTTGATAGGTTATGCACAATTGTTTGTAAGTTTTTTGTTGTTGTTGTTTTTATATAGACCTGAAGCTTCTGAATTGTGAAACTTGCTATTGAGATGAAATCTCTTGGGCCTGTAACTAATATTGTTTTGAGTTTCGAATTTGGATATGATTGCCTGGTGGATATTAAGTCAGTAACCCATCATTTGGGAGGAATGCCTTCCTGAACTGCTGTCATAGGTGGATGCTAGGGTATGAGATCCTGCTGAGAGGGAGTATAGAGGCCACCTTGACCTGTGGTGCACAATAAGTTTTCTGCCACGTTGCAGAAACACCCTTGTTAAGCAAGGAGCACTGATGCACGGCATGGGAATGAGTTGAGTCTGAGGGTCACAGCTAGTTGCTCGTGAGCAGGGATGCCTTGACAGGGTCTCTCACCTGTGAGCGGGTTGCTGACATGGCTGGGTCGGCTCTCCTCCCATTGGTAGATACCATGCATCTGTAATGCCCATGAGTTGCTTCTCTGAATGGTGATTGGGGGTTGCCTACTGTTCACATGCTGATCACGCTTGCAAAAATATATATCAACAAGGCTGTGGGGCATAATAAACTGGAGCTCTTTTCACACCCTATGAGTTCCCCTGCCTCATTCATCTCGCCTCTGAGACCAAAGGGCTCATACAAGGTGAGCTCTTAAGATGCCCACAACAGATGGATATCTTATCTGGGCAAGAACTGGGAGGACAACCTTGGCCTCTGCTCAGGATGGGATCTTACTGACTCAGTTTCTCAGGTCTGTTTTTTTGTTTCCCACCTAATTATTCCTGAGTCTAACTTTGAGGTGGAATTGTTGTTATTGCAACAACAAACAGGGCGAAAGATGCTTTATCCTGTCATGTATGTGCTCTCAGGTTGAGGCCTTGAAGCATCAGATTTGACACTATTATAATCATGTCTCTGCTTTTTCCTCTTATAACAAATTTCTGTAATCAGACCAAGTGGTCAGTAGAAAACATGAGACACAATACAAGTATATAGATGATAACTTGATCTGCAGCTTAACCCTGGAGACTTCTTTGATTGCTGCCATAAAATCCTTAACTTTCTGCTTTCAGAGTTTCTTTGTCAAAATGCCCACTTTGCCTATCAATCTCTTGAGTATTTGGGCCACTCCTTACCTCCCTTTGGCTCACTTCAGAAAGGAAGTAGACAATCTCATTACTCCCTGATCAGCCCAAGGATTTTAAGACCTTGAAGGCTAAACTGACTTCTCCCCCACCTTAGGCCTACTTAAAGCTTTTCACTCTGTATGTTGATGAAAGTCAGGGCTAGGTTCTGGATCCGAGACCCCTTGCTTACTTCTCAAAGAAACTTGGTGTCTATAGGACCCTCCTGCCTTACAGCAGTGGTTTCCACAGCCCTTCTAATTGAGGAAGCCCCTAAACTCATCCTGGGCCAGTTGTTGGAGATTCTGGCTCCCCACCAGGTTCGGAGCATTTTTGCCCATAACAGAACTTTAGAATTGGGGAAAGAAATGAGAGTGAATATCTATACTGACTTCAAATATGTTTTTCATGTTTTGCATGCTCATGGGGGTTATATGGAAAAAAAGGAGATTTATAATTATTTTGACAACCAAGCATTCCCCCATTAAGTATGCAGGGAAACAATTACCGCAAGCTGGACCTAGAGAGGTTTGTTATGTTTCATAAAGGAAGGGGGGATTCACTCACTTCAGGCCAAGGGAAACAGGCTTACAGATTCAGTTGCCGGTACTGCTGCCTGTTTGCCCCTGACCATGGCATCTTTAATTCCCCAACTCCTGACTCCTTCATTCCCTCCTATAGCTCCCATGCAAGTAAATGCTGAAAGGTATTAAAAAGGCCTCTCTGGAGTAAGGGTACATACTTGGGGAGGACTGGCAGATAGATTTTACACATGACCCCTTGCAGGGAATTCAGACTGCTCTCAGTTTTGTTAATACCTGTACTAATTGGGTAAAAGCCTTTCCATAAGACTGAAAAAGCTTTAGAGTTTATGCTAAAGGAGATCATACTCACTTAAGGCCACAATGTTCCATCTGTTGCCCCATCTTCTTTGAGGAAACAAAAGCAGGAATTTGGGGAAAGCATTCTTTGGTATTTATGCTAGGAAAAGCTATTTGGACAAGAGGCATTTGTGGAAGCCTCATCTCCCCCCCCCCCAGTCTTCCTCTGACTGGGGTTCCTGGTTACTATTAATGTCCCTAGTAACCTCCATATTAACTCCACTTTTGTTTATTCTTTCTCTTTTGCTCATATTTAGTCCTTGTACTTTTAATCTGCTTGTGAGAGTTGCTTCTTCCAGACTCGGAGCCATGAAATTCCAACTACTTGATTAACCTGAAATCACCTGAGACCTGATTCTGACACTTAGCACTGGATGCTGCTGCACTCCTACAAGTCACTTGTGTCCCCTCTTCAGTCCGGACCCCACTGGGCAAGGCCAGCTCTACTGTCCCTTGTCAGCCTGAAGCAGCTCCAGAAGATGAAGCCTTCGTCCCTTTGTCCCAAATGAGTTTGGGTCTGGACTGCTTGATGTGGGAAGGATATGACAATGGCCCTGAGGCCCCAGGCCTCCACAGTGCTGCCAGATGCCAATCTGTTGGCCTGTGATAACAGGGTTTCCAAGACAGATAGTGGGAGTTGGTAGAAGTGGGATCTCTGATTCCTGCTCATTGATTTAAGCAGCAATATCCTGTCACCCGCTTGCTTATGCGGTTAATCACTAGAATAGTACAAGATTTCTTAGCTAAAATGGTCTCAGTAAAAGCTCCCACTGATGTACAGGTGTTGGTTCCAAATGGCAGAGGGTGGGTTATAGTTAATACTGAAGAGAGAGATAGGCCTGAAGGCCTAGATAATGAGGATGTCCTGGTGGAAGAAATGTATCAGGACTGGTGTGAGAAATCTTCAAACTTTTGAAAAAGAGGGAGGACTGAATGAGACTAGGTGAAGGTTTCTCAAAAAGTCTGAAATGGAATGGATCAGACCCTACACCTAAGTCACATGATCCCTATTCTTAGTGGTCTGTAGGGCACATAAGGTCAGACTCTCAGTCTAAGCTTCAGGAAGTTACATGACCCACAGGAAGTAGACAGCATTGCTGATCATTGGGCAATGGTTAATTCCTTTTCAGTTCATCCAGTCAACCCAAGTCTTTTGTTATTTAATTAATTCACTATTTTTGGCTCGCCATCACACACCATGCTGAGCTGCTCAGCTGGCGTGCTTGTGCCTCTCCTTGCAAGGACTGAATAAATACTTTCTATTTGTATATGAAATGCTTCCGAGTTGTCAATTTGGGTAAGAGGGTCTAGCACTTGTTCTACACAGAAGGAACAATTTCCTTTGTTTTTGTATCTCCATGCCTATCATGGTGCCTAGAAAATAATAATAATAATAATTGATTGATGAATGGTTTCCAACATCTTCTAGGACCCAGTCCCCCACATAAATAGTCCTGCAGGCTAATGTCTAGGATTTTCAACAATCACTTCAAATTGCCATAAAGCAGTGTGCTTACCATATATTCAAATTTTTCATTGAATTCTTTGTTGTTTGCTTGCAAATGCCTCTCTTGTTCTGTAAAGGAAAAAAAAATGGATGAACAGAATATTCATTCTTACAAGCAGCCCGAGGCTGCTAGGTTCCTGATTTCTTTAACAGAAAATCCTCAAGTATAAATGTGATTTTTCTCTCCCTTAACTTCTCAATATCAAGAGTTAAGTGAAACCATTTAGTACAGAAATTACCAATAAAAAATTACCAAGTGTTCATGTCTTCAGAATGAGGAACATAGTAAAGTCAAAAAAGTTGAAATTTCCTAAGGGATCCTTTTACTTATTTAACATCTCTCACATCCTACCTCACAGAGTTAGCAGTAGATGCTGATATTTTTATAGAACAGATAAATTCAGTCTTTTCGGATTTTGGATTTCTGTACATTTACATGGCAAAATTCCTAAGGATGTCCATTTTCCAAAAGTTTATGTTAAGCTCAACTTTTATGAACTCATCAAGACACAGATCTGGCAGCTACTCTGCTGCCTCTGTTTCACAGCTACTGAAGATCAAGAGAAGAAAGTTCTTCCCTACCAAAGTTTTTGGCATTATCAAATAGTTAAAGTTCAAAAATAGATATAAGTTTAACAATGAAAATAACATTGAACATGCATTATCACCTGCTTTGCTTTTGTACCCTAACCTGACTGGGGAGTTCTATTTGACTTATAGTTAAACCATTTATATGTGTTGTCTCCTTCTATTAGAGTAATAGTTTCTTAAGAGAAGGGACAATTTTTCTTTTCTATTTTTATCCTCAGTTCTTCACATAGTAATTTTCATTCATTCATTCATAAAGAGCTCATAAAAAAATCGAATCCAGACACTTATTATTTATATACATTCCACCAACTATGCCCAAAGGATTTTCAACCTGTGTGTAACCTTTTATCCAATGGTACCTCTACTCGGTTTATATCCCAAAGAGATCATAAAAAAAGGAAAAAGAACCCACATGTGTAAAAAAATGTTTGTAGCGGCCCTTTTTGTAATTACAAGAAACTGGAAACTGAGTGCATGCCCATCAGTTGAGGAATGGCTAAATAAGTTATGATATATGAATGTTATAGAATATTATTATTATTTTAGAAATGACCAGCAGGATGATTTCAGAGAGGCTTGGAGAGACTTACATGAACTGATGCTAAGTGAAGTGAGTAAAACCACAAAAACATTATACACAGCTACAAGATTATACAATGATCAATTCTGATGGATATGGCTCTTTTCAACAGTGAGGTGATTCAGGCCAGTTCTTTTGGTCTTGTGATGGAGAGAGCCATCTGCATCCAGAGAGGGCACTGGGGGGATTGAGTGTGAATCACAACATAATATTTTCATTTTTTTTTATTTGCTTGCTTTTTGTTTTTTTTTCCTCATTTTTTCCTTTTTGACCTGATTTTTTTTTTTGTACAGCATAATTGTGGAAATATGTATAGAAGAACTGCACATGTTTAACATATGTTAGATTACTTGCTGTCTATGGAAGGGGTAGTGGGAGAAAAATTTTGGAACACAAGGGTTTGCAAGGGTGAATGCTGAAAATTATCTATGCATGTTTTGAAAAAAAAGCTTTATAAAAAAGATTAAGAAAAAGAAAACTATTGCTGCATGTAAGCTATAAGCTGCTTGAGAACAGGATCATGTAATCACAGAACAAGAGAGTTTATGCATGGAGAAGGGACCTGCAGGTCACCTAATTCAACCCATACCCAAAAGGAATATCCACAAGTGATTTCTGCTTAGGGATCTCCAAGGTGGGAGAATATACTACCTCTTGAGGTGACCTGTTCCACTTCTGAACAGTTCAAATAAAGAAGTTTTTCCTAACTTCTAGACTAATTTTATCTCTTTGCAACTTTTACCTGTTGCTTCAGGTTTTGCCCTCTATGGCCAAAAAGAAAAAGTCGAATCCTTTCTCCATATGACAGCTCAGTTACTTGAAGAACACTACCATGTTCCCTCTCAATCTTTTCTCTATCCCCTTCAGGTTTTTGTGACAGTACTCTTTCCTTGTTCTTTTCCTCCTCTTATGACTGGTACTTCTCCCGTTGCCATGCCTGATTATAACACCAAGGGCCTTTTCTCTGTACTCTCCTAGTCTCACTTAGTCTATGGTGCTTGCAAAACTCTCCCTTCTAACTACCCCTGTTCACTTAGAATTGTGGCCTTCCAGAAGCCTCAGCTCAAGCAATACCTTCTGCATCTGGCATTTCCTAGTCTCCCCAATACCAGCACCATCCTCTCTAAGATTACCACCTAGCTACTCTGTATGACTTTGTAATATACCTATTAATGTACATGCTGTTTACTCCATCAGAATGTAGGTTCCTTTGATGTTGATTTGTCTTTGCTTGTTTTCTTTGTATCTTCAGTACTTAGTACAATGTTTGGCACATGGTAAATGCTTAATACATGTTTGTAAATTCATCAACCAATCCCAGCCAAGTTCAAATCGAACCATTAACAACATCTTCTCAATCTATCCCACTAATTCTGAATTCATTTAATTGTTTGTTAAATGAATGAATCCTTCCCCCACTATTAATAGGTCCACTAACATTTCTAAAGGTGAATATAAGTGAGAATTTCCTGTTCTAAGCAAATAAAACTAATAATGAAATTAACTCACTATATCTAATGAGATATAACACTGTTGCATTGTGTATGGTTAGTCAAAAATAGCAAAGAGTTTATGAAATATGACAGAATCAACAATACTTTTACATAACCAAACCCAAGTATTTCTTGAATCACTTGGCAAAACTGTAAGGGGGATTTTGAGAGAGCAAATGAGTATTAAATAATCAAAGAGATAATGTGTCATGTCTACCAGAGCCTCCCAAGTAAAGAAAAATTTAAATTCCTGCTAGACAAAATCAAATGGAAAAGGGGATTTTAAAAGGGAAAAGAGATTGAATTTAAAAAAAAATTAAATATTTTATTTTCTCAAATACATGCAAGTAGTTTTCAATATTCACATTTGTAAAACCCTGTGTTCCAAATTTTTCTCTCTCCATCCCTTCCCAGGACAACAAGCAATCCAACATAGTTCAAACATGTGCAGTTCTTCTAAACCTACTTCCACATTTATCATGCTGCACAAGAAAAATCAGATCAAAAAGGAAAAAATAAGAGAAAAAAAAAAACAAGCAGGCAAACAACAACAAAAGTGAAAATACTATGTTGTGATCCACATTCAGTCCTCACAATGCTCTCTCTGGATGTAGGTGGTTCTCTTCATTACAAGTCTATTGGAAATGCCTTGGATCATCTCACTGTTGAAAAGAGCCAAGTCCAACACAATTGATTACTGCATAATTTTGTTTTACTATGTATAATGTTCACTTGATTCTGGTCACTTCACTTAGCACCAATTCATGTAAGTCCTTCCAAGCTTTTCTGAAATCAACTTGCTCATAATTTGTTATAGAACAATTATATTCTATTATATTCATATACCATAACATATCCAGCCAATCCCCACTCAGTTTTCAGTCCCTTTGCTCTACAAAAAGGCTTCTGCAAACATTTTATTTTTCAAAATACATGCAAAGATAGTTTTCAACATTCATATATTTTTTGTTATTAAAGCTTTTTATTTTCAAAACATATGCATAGATACTTTTCAGAATTCACCCTTGCAAAATCCTGTGTTTCAAATTTTTTTCCTTTCCCTTCCCCCTACTCCTTACCCTAGATGGCAAGTAATCCATTATATAGTTTAAAGTTTAAAGTCAAGAAATAGGCTGGAATATGAGCAAACAACCATAACAACAAAAAGAACTTGGCCATTTTACATCCAAACGTAAGATTCAAGAGAAGCATAAAAAGGCAAACATGAAAGATAAATCTTAAGGGATTCAATAATGCTGAACTGATTACATTTCCATGTGGGAAAATGACATACGTAACTCCTAAGAATTTTATCATTACTGGGGCAGCTAAAAGTAATCTACATAGACAGATATCTATAAAGGCATAGGTGTGAGTCAATTATATTGATATGATCTTGAAAAAAAAAGGATGCACTAGGAGAAGAGGGAAGTGAAAGGTAGAATGGGTAAATTTTTCTCACATAAAAGAGGCATGAAAGAAAAAAAAAACTTTTATAGTGGAGGGGAAAACTAAGGGGTGCGATGGTAGGCAGTGCTTAAATTAAACTCCATCTCTTTGGAATTAGTTCAAAGAAGGAACAAACACACACACACACACACAGTTGAATACAGAAATCTGCTTACCCCATTGTCAAAGAGGAAAGAGAGGGAATGAGGGGGAGGGAGAAAGAGATGATCAAGGGGAGGGCAGATTAAGGGTAGCAGTAGTCAGAGGCAAAACAGACTTTTGAGGAAGGACAGGATAAAAAGAAAAAGAAGGATAAACAGAAGAAAATGGGATAGGAAGATATGCAGAGTTAGTAATCCTAACTGTGAATGTGAATGGAATGAGCTCACCCAAAGAATGGAAGTAAATGGCGAGATGGATCAAAACTTAGAATCTTAAGAGGATAAGTGGATTACAAAAGACATACACACAAAATTAAAAAAATAGGATTGAAACAGAATCTGTTATTCTTCAAGTGAAGTAAAAAAAGGTAAGGATAACAATCACGATTTCAAAGTTTTAAAAGCAAAATAGACCTAATTAAAAGAAGTAATCAGGAAAACTACATTTTGCTGAAAAGTATCAGACAATGGATTAAATAATAAGAAAAAATTTTGAAGCAAGTTTCTTTGATAAAGGCTTCATTTCTGAAATATATAGGGAACTGAGTCAATTTATAAAATGTAAGAGCCATTCCCCAATTGATAAGTAGTCAAATGAAATGAAAAGGCAACTTCAGAAAAAGAAATAAAACCTATTTATATCCATATGAAAAATGCTTTAAATAATTATTAAAGAAATGAAAATTTTAAAAAATTCTGAGATACCATTTCACACCTATCAGAAATGACAAAATGCTAGAGGAGATGAGGGAAAATAGCTACACTAATGAATTGTAGATGGAATTGTGAACTGATCCAACCATTCTGAAGAACAATTTGAAACTATGCTCAAAAGATTATAAAACTATATATACCTTTTGACCAAACAATACCACTACTAGTTCTATATTCCAAAGAGATCAAAGGAAAAGGTAAAGGTCCTATATGTGCAAAACATTTATAGCAACTCTTTTCTCAGGGCAAAGAATTAGAAATTAAGGGGATCCTCCACAATTAGATAATGGCTAAATAGTTTGTAACATGTGATTATGATTATAATACTATTGTGCTCTAAGAAATTATGAAGGGGATAGTTTCAGAAAAACACAGGAAAACCTACATGAACTGAAACAAGGTGAAATAAGCAGAACCAGATCATTGTACACAATAATACTGTAGTGATGATCAACTTTGAAAGACAAAGAAATAAATGTTTTTTCTGCTGAAAGATTATACTCAGTTTTACTAGGTAAGTTCTTATATATTATAATCTTAGCACTTTTGCTTTCTGAAATATATTCCAACCCCTTTATTCCTTTTATGGAAGCAGCAATACATTGATCTACAATTCCAAAGAACTCTATGAAAAAATGCTATCAAGGTCCTGAGAGAGAACTGATGAACTCTGTGCAAATTTTTTGTGATGTGGAAATGTGTTTTGCTGGACTTCACATGTATAACTTGATACACTGCTTGTCTTCTCAGTGAGTAGGGTCAGGCTGCAAGGAGGCAACGAATTTGGAACTCAAAATTTTAAAAAATTGTTTAAAACAAATTTGTGTGTGTGTATATTTTAAAGAGCAATATTTGGGCAATTCACAACTTCTCTGAATCTCAGTTTTTTCATCCACAAAATGCATATAATAAAAATCATGCTGCTTACCTCTAGAGTTTTTGGGCTGAAAGTGTTTTGTAAATATTAAATTTGTTTATAAGTGAATTATTCTTTTATTATCATCTCCAAACAGAATTGGGGTGAGATTGACTCTAAAGGAAAGAACTAAAAATCAATAAGTAAAGGATCTAAGAAAGATCAGGTTTACTGTCAGATTGGCTAAAATGACAGAAAAAGATAATGATGAATGTTGGAGGGGATGTGGGAAAGCTGGGACACTAATATATTGTTGGTGGAACTGTGAACGGATCCAACCATTCTGGAGAGCAATTTGGAGCTATGCTCAGAAAGTTATCAAACGGTGCATACCATTTGACCCAGCAGTGTTTCTACTGGGCCTATATCCCCAAGAGATTTTAAAGGAGGGAAAGGGACCCACATGTGCAAGAATGTTTGTGGCAGCTCTTTTTGTGGTGGCTAGAAACTGGAAATTGAGTAGATGCCTATCAATTGGAGAGTGGCTGAATAAATTATGGTATATGAATATTATGGAATATTATTGCTCTGTAAGAAACGACCAACAGGACGATTTCAGAGAGGCCTGGAGAGACTTGCATGAACTGATGCTGAGTGAAACGAGCAGAACCAGGAGATCGTTGTACATGGCAACAACAAGACTATATGATGCTCAATTCTGAAGAATTGAAGAAGCAAATATTCACAAAAAGCGTTAAAATGTTGTGGTCCACACTCAGTTCCCACAGGCCTCTCCCTGGCTGTATATGACTATCTTTATTGCTGAACAATAGGAACTGGTTTGAATCACATCATTGTTGAAGAGAGCCATGTCCATCAGAATTGATCATCATTGTTGTTGCCCTGTATAACGATCTCCTGTTTCTGCTCACTTCACTGAGCATCAGTTCATGCAAGTCTCTCCAGGCTTCTCTGAAATCCTCCTGCTGCTCGTTTCTCACAGAACAATAATATTCCATAACATTCATATACCCTAATTTATTCAGCCATTCTCCAATTGATGGGCTTCCATTCAGTTTCCAGTTTCTTGCCACTACCAAAAGGGCTGCCACAAACCTTTTTGTATACTTGGGACCCTTTCTGTCCTTTAAGATCTCTTTGAAGGACATGGCTCTCTTCAACAATGAAATGTTTTAAACCAGTTCCAATTGTTCAGTGAAGAGAGCCATATGCACCCAGAAAGAGGGATGTGAAATGTGGACCACAACATAACATTTTCATGCTCTCTATTGATGTTTGCTTGCATTATGTTTCCTTTCTCAGATATTTTTTGTTCATGTAGATACGATTGTTCTTGCATAGCAAGATAAGTATGGAAATATGTATACATATATTCGACTTGTCAAGTATTTTAATATAATTAACATGTAGTGGACTTCCTGCCATCTAGGGGAGGGGAGGGGACTGGGGGGAAAATTTGTAATGGAAAGCTTTGTAAAGATCAATGTTGAGGAACTACCCATACATATGTTATGCAAATAAAAAGCTTTAATTTAAAAAAAAAAGATCAGGTTTATCTCCATTTATGGTTCCTTAAAGACTGAAATGATCTATTCCCATAGGTTTATAATTCCTTACAACTTTAAAATTTTCTCCTGATACTTAAGTATTTTAAATCCATTTGTTTAATTGTATTTGCTAGTATCAAAAAACTCTGAAAATCTTAAAATAGGATTATGAGGTTTATTTTACAGAAGGGAGTCCCACAATGATCAATTCCTTTTCTTCTGACCTGTGTTACCAGTGATATGGTGTTGCCAAATCCTTTCCAGCCAAAGAAAAAGAAGCCATCTGGAAACTAACAATACAGTTTAGAAGGGAGGAAGGAAAGAAAACAAAGGAAGATAATAGGACTGGGGAAGAACTGAATGTTTTGCAATTGAAGGATATGGTATCTCCTCCTCCTTCTTAGACATAATTCCAAATGAGCTGCTTGGAGGTAAAAGAAATCCACTGTTGTCTTAGATAACTTTTCTAAGGACACACAACAAGTTGGAAGTAGAGTTAGATCTAGGACTTTGTTCTCCTAAGTCTTTGTCTAACATTCTGTGTTCTTTCTTGCCCTGAAATATATATTGCTTTTGATTTTGAAATAACATTTTTAACCCAAACCTGTGTCATCTAAAGACCTCTTATCTTGAGACTTACAATTGGGAAGTCCAGAGTTCAAATCTGACCTCCACACTACCAGATATATGATTTCAAGTCACTTAACTTGTTTGCCTTAGTTTCCTCAACTGTAAATGGGGAAAATAATAGTACCTAATAGCACCTACCATACAGGGTTGTTGTGAAGATCCAATGAGGTAATAAAGTGCTTAAAACAATGCTTAGCAATAGTAGCTGCTATATAAATGTTCTTTTCTCTCTACTCCTCCAAACCCCCTTTAATCTGGTTCTGCAGATAATTATACTAATCATAAATATCTGGGTTTATAATGAAAAAATTAACATGAATCGTATACATCTTACAGAGCTCCAGAATAAATTCTTGACAAGCCTTTAACAAGTGCTTTGTGCTAGGTAGTAAGCTAGGAGTAGAAATAAAGATGCAAAAAATGAAGCAATCCTTACTCTCAAGGAACTGTTTAATGGAACATGAGAAGCAATTACATGCATTCCCAAATTTCAGTGTTTCTCTCATCACTGGAAAGTAAATGAGAGGTTGAAAAAAACAAAAAAAGGATACAGGGTGAACCAACATTTAAAAACTCTACATCCTTAATTTATGAAATTTCCAACAACAAATTGTATTAGCACTGGAGAATTGCTTTTACCCAGACACTCTGATTAATGGATTTTTATACCAAACATTATCTCTCTCCCATGATTCCAATCTAGTTCTTGTTAAAGTCAAAGGCAGAATTTTCAGTGTTTCAATAAATTTATGCAAAATTAGTTCCATTATTGTTTTCTTGTCTAAGACACTGTAAAAAAGTTGAGTCCCCAAAATAAAAAAATCTAATTTTTTAATATACTTAACAAACTATTACATGTCTACATTGTAACTAAGTGTTTTTTTTTTAAATTCTGTTGTTTTATTGTTCTTTCTCCTCTTCTTTCCCCCTTTCCTTTCCTTCCTCCTCAGATTCACAAAACTATTTGTATAAACATAGTTTATCTGGGAAAAAAATGATCTAAGAAAAAGGCATAGGCTTTGCCCTCAGAGAGACTAAGCTAATAATGATAGTTCAAGATAATAGGTTACTCAAAGCCCCAGATAGATTTGAGTTGATAGAAATGATCAGGATAATGGGTTACTAAAAACAAATACTGTATGTTAATTCCCAGTGAAATATTGTATTGCCAAATCAAGAAGAAGTAAATTTATTGGGTTGAAAAAGGAAAGGAGCAGTATGGGAAATCAGAAAGACTCCCCAGAGGAGATGGAATGTCATCAATATGTCTGTTTTACACATCAACTTCATTAGAAAAGGGGCCATTTATTCAGGAACCTAAGATAGTACTTGGGAAAGGCTCTACACATGCCTCCTGGAAGACAAATATAATATCAAGGAAGTAAATCTCAAAATCATTAAGTACCATATTATTATGTACACCATGCTAATAAGAGGAGGACAGTAATTCTAACCATTAAACACTTCTACCTAATATAACCAAAGCTGTCCAATTCTGGCACTGAAAATTGTTGAAGACATAAAAATAAAGCTCTACAACTTCCTGGATGAGTCTTGGGCAGAACAAGGAAAAAGACCTTTATGCTCTCCTGGCAAAGTCTGAAAATTACACGGTCCTTTCCCCATTAGAAAATTACATCATTATATTACTGTTCATCAAGGCTTTACTTAAACACATACAACATGAATTACCATAAAATAAATACATATGTACCACAATTCTTGAGGATCAAGTTTTTTTTTTAAAGTAACATTAAATAATGTTCCTCATTTCCTCTTCCCCATTCACCACCTACCTCCCTCACCCCAGATACTATACTCTTTATGGCTACCTACCTTTCCTAGCCCTAGTTAGGGCTCTAGTGTTAGGAGGTCCACTTTCATCATCTTCAAATACTTGGAAGGAATAATTATAAATCATAGAAAAGTTCAGAAAGAAAAATATATTAAGTAGGTTATTTTTTGCTTGTCATGCTGTCATAGTAATAATAACAGTAAAACATATTTTAAGCAATATAAAGTGACCTCCTAGCTAAAATTTGATCTCTCAAATGCATGTAATCTCTAAAAGAGAATGCCCTATACAAATTGATAGTAGGTTATCTTGTCTGATAAATATCCCATTATAATTTAATTAACTGGCTTGTAAATCAATCTCTTATGAGTCTCGTGAAAAGGGATTTCAAAGAGACTTCTTATACTTGTTTGAAATGATCAAATAAAATTTCTGATCAGAAAAAATGAGAACAGAACTTGATAAGGTGAAATAATCCTTAAAATTCAGTGTGGGCATCTACCCATATGATCTTACCATCTCTTACTGAAAATATATTCCCCCCTACCTTCAATGCTTTTCCTGAGCTACAGCAGAACTGCTAAATTAAATTAGAAATTTTTTTTTTGGAAAACAGAATGACTGCCTTCAGTACCTCTCCCTCTCCCACTAACAAATAATCATATACTTGGAGATAGTATTTAAATTGCTCCTTAGTCTTATTTCCCTAGGTCATATAACCATAACTTCTTTAATTTTTCCACCTAGACTCCCTAATTTTGGTAGCCCTTTGCTAACAGATATCCATTAATACTTTCACAGTTCCCTTAGATAGGAAACCAAAATTTAATGTAATACACAAAAAGAATCTTACCAATTCAGAAGAACAACCTATACTTTCTCATTCTTGAATATTATTATATTATTGTTATTATATTCCAGAGTCTAATTCAGTTCTTCAATCCCCACATTGCTGATTTCTGACCAGCTTGAGGTCCACTGTAATTCTGAGATCTTTATCTGCCACATTTCTACTTCATCTGCTTCTCTCATGCTTAATTTATATAGTTTGGACCCTAAATATATCTACAAAGTATTTCTCTAATTTCCAATGGTTGTTTGGAATTGTTTCCTCAAGTTTTAGCAACTTTACATAAATTGTTGGGCACATACAGAATTCTGAGATACTCAATTGGGAACTATATCACTATAAAAAAACCTACATGCCCTTAGGTCCAAGGTTTTACTTGGTGAATTGCTAAAGGTACTTTATAATTCTAAAATCAGCTATGCATCTAGATCAAAGCACTGTGAAACAATATT
Organism: Myrmecobius fasciatus; assembly: GCA_023553655.1. Classification (NCBI taxonomy): domain Eukaryota; kingdom Metazoa; phylum Chordata; class Mammalia; order Dasyuromorphia; family Myrmecobiidae; genus Myrmecobius; species Myrmecobius fasciatus. The sequence continues at coordinate 290,751 of JAJPUD010002136.1, forward strand.
TGTTTAATTTTGAAAAGTAGTATAACAACTTTCTGACTTTTAGACAAACAAAATGGGGGTTAAGGAGATTGGACACATGCCATCCTATCTTTCACAGACCTCCTTGGCTACCAATAGCTTTTGACAAGTCAGTCAACACTACTAGTAATCAATTGCATGCCAATTAAAATCAGCCCATGTGCCAAAATCTCTATCCTTGATCAGTTTTCCCTAGCTTTTGAGTAATAATGTTATGGGTGGGTGGATGTAAACAAATAACAATGAATCTTCTTTACCTATAGGGCTTTCCCCTCTGAGATAGAAAGGAACTTTTATGACTACGTAGAACTTATTTCATTATCTAGATGTTGGCAAGCTGACCAGCATTTGCTTAGTCTTGACATTCTGTCAATACAAGTACTTAGATTTTAGCCCTTTTTGCTCCACATGTACAAGAATGTTTGTGACAGCCCTTTTTGTAGTGGCTAGAAACTGGAAACTGAATGGATGCCCATCAGTTGGAAATGGCTGAATAAATTATGGTATATGAATATTATGGAATATTATTGTTCTGTAAGAAATGACCAGCAGGACGATTTCAGAGAGGCCTGGAGAGACTTGCACGAACTGATGCTGAGTAAAACGAGCAGAACCAGGAGATCATTGTACATGGCAACAACAAGACTATATGATGATCTATTCTGATGGACATGGCTCTCTTCAACAATGAAATGTTTCAAACCACCTCCAATTGTTCACTGAAGAAAGCCATATACACCCAGAGAGAGGGATGTGAAATGTGGACCACAACACAACATTTTCATGCTCTCGATTGATGTTTGCTTGCATTGTGTTTCCTTTATTTGATGTTTCTTTCTTGTAGATATGATTTTTCTTGCACAACAATGATAAGTGTAGAAATATGTATACATATATTCAATTTGTCAAGTATTTTAACATAATTAACATGTAGTGGGATATCCTGCCATCTAGGGGAAGGGTGGGGAGTAGGGGGAAAAATGTGTAACAGAAAGCTTTGTAAGGCTTAATGTTGAAGAATTACCCATACATATGTTTTGCAAATAAAAAATAAATTTAAAAAAAAGATTTTGGCCCTTTTTGCAAGTTACTTATCCCTCCTAAATCTCATTTTCTTCATCTGTAAAAATAAGTGGACTGAATATTTCTAAGATTCCTTCCATCTCTGAGATTCTATAACTCTATGGTTTTCATGATAAGTACTATGGTTTCTTTCAAGTCTATAAATACCTTTCTATGTTTTCTGAGAAACTCCATTAGAGACCTCATCCACCTTATTATGAGGTTCTCTGCCCTCTCCTTTTCACAAATTCCTTCCTGAAACAGATCCCTGAGGAGAGTGGAGGAAAAAATGACTTAAAAGAATGTGAACAAGGCACAAAATGAAACCTGGATTTACACAAGGTAAGAGGGAGAGTATGGGAAAAGATTCCCCTAACCTTTCTAAATCTCAGTTTCTTCATCTGTAAAATAAGAAGGTTGGATCAAAAGATCTGTAATATTCTTTTAAATTCTAAATACCAGGATATTTTGCAATTGAAAAATCAAAGTCAAGCCAAGATTGGGGGTAACAGAATTGTGTATATTATCTATTATGTGCTAGAGACAGATGGAGGACCAGGGAAGGAAAAGATAAGAGGAAGGCAATTTACTTTCCCATTATTTAAGCAAAAATATTAACCTGTAGCTTTTTCTATAGTATGGGATTCTACTGGATGGTACCATTCTCAGAAAGACATTATCTTTGAGTATTTGACTCTTATCCTAACATCTTTCCATAAATTCGCTATGTTCTTTAAAGCCGAATCAAATATGAATATAAAGAAAATAAAATTATTTCAAAGAATAAGAGTATATACAAAAATGAATTCTGGACAGGGCATTCTTGAGGGAAAGCAGGCTTAAATTTGGAAAGCAAAATGTTCCTAAGGCCAGACTTTAATTTTCTTCTTTTTTTTTTTTTTAATCTCTGGTAACTCCTTTAAAATCTGGTGAGGATATTTCCTTCTAATAAGACACTCTTTAAACTGGCCTATGTAAAGGCCATGATTTTGTTTTTTACTTCAAAAACAACTACATTGTGTGTACACTTTTCCCTTTACAGAAACTACTAACAGCAATCTTTCTAACAGGAATTTATCTCCAGTTAATTAAAGATACCTTAATATCACTTGTATCTTCCTCTCTGGCTCTGTGGAAGATGAGCAATTAATATCACTAATGTCACATTGGCAATAAATAAACTGATTAATTCTGATACCTCAATTAGATAGTTATTAAATGTGAACTATTCTACTCTGAAAAAGCTCATTTCATATAACCCTGTCTCCAGAACTAAATGAATCCTACAGATCTATATGGATTAGAGCATCTTCACAACTACTAGTTTTTTACAGTAATGAACATGTGCATGTAGCATTTCTGTATATCTGTGAAATTTTACCAGGAATGATGCCACAGGCTTTAGACTATACTTGCTGATATTTGGGCAAGAACAATACCTATCCACTGATCTGCGCTTTGGAATCTAAGAAGACAGATATATAACATGTACATTATTTCTCAGCTGAAAAAGTGGATGAAAGAAATTTATCAATTAGCCATGACTTCAGTTTAAAAGCGTCCCCAAGGACACAAAGAGTATGGTGTTTAAGTTCACTGTCATGAATAACAGCAAAGGAAAGAACTCTTACTCAACAACAATCACCTTGGTGTTCAGGAAATAAATTAGAAGAATGAAAGAAAGGTACTCCACAAAAAGTACCTCTAAGAGGCTGGGCCTATTTTGATAGAGGCCACCGAAAGTAGTAGAGTCTCTGCAAAGACCCTAGTAACCAATTACTGCAATTGGTGGACAGTAAGAGTCTAGGAGTCCAAGAAGTGATAGTAAATTTGCTAAGCCAACTGAGAAAGACTATCCAGCAATCGTAGAGAAATTGAACCAGATAATAACTCTTAGTGGTATATTTATATCTGTCCTATCTACAAGATATTATAAACCTGAGGAGCTTTCAGGAGAGCGCTCTTTTGGGACAAGGAGTGGTGTGTGACTAACTCAGTTTGAAGGAATAGGTGAGAGCAGGAGCCTTGTCGTCATGATCCAAGCCTGTTTATATCTGAAAACACTTGACCCCTAAGAGTTAGGGAAAAAGAATCAGATGGCGTTCTTTCTTTGGTACAGAAGAGAAACAACCCAGAAAGCTTGAGCTTAAATCTTAATTGAAATAAAGGATTAATTTAGTTTTATTTCTTTGTCTCTGTAACTTAAAAAATTCTGGAGCCTATATATTTATTCCTCCAAAATTCCTTTAATTGTCAGTCTTAAAAAACCTGACCTCTGACTCAATCGCACTAACTTTCCTGAGTAGAGAAAAGAAATGGTTAAGACTTTCCTCCCTTATTTTAAAAATTCTGGACCATATAAAATAGGCATATCTAGGTACATAACAGAACAGGAAAAAAAGGATTTCCCATGAAATTGCAGATCTTAGTTATGTCTAGCTTCTTTTTAATAAATTCAAATTGCAGCTTTCAAAGCTATTCTGTTATTCATACTTCTTTCCAGCATGAAAAAAGACACTTGACTTTTTCTTCCTTCTCCAATTCCTTTCTCTTTTCTTTCCTTCCTCTTTCCTATCTTAAACATTCCTTCCCTTCGCTCTACCATACTATAACCTCATTGTAAAAAAAAGGAAAACAAATCTGCTGTAACAAATACAGTCAAGCAAAACAATTTCTCACCTCTCTCAAGAAATGGCATGTTTCCTCATCAGTTCTCTGGAATTGTATTCCAGTGTACTGATTAAAAGTTCTCAAGTCTTCCAAAGTGGTTTTTCTTTATAATGTTGTTTGCATAAAATATTTTCCTGATTCTACTCTCTTTACTCTGTATCAGTTCATAGTTTTCCCAGATTTCTTGAAGCTATCTATTTTCTAATTTTTCATGGTTCAATAATATTCCATTCTAATCAAGTACCATAATTAGTTTAGCTATTTCACAATAGATGAATACTCTTTTCATTTCCAATTTTTTGTTACTATAAAAAATAAATAGTATGAATTAACTATACTTTATTCTTTCTTTGATCTTTTTGGGATATAGATCTAGTAGCACTATCACTTAGTTAAAAGGGCATGTACATTTTAGGAACTTCAAAAGTATAGTTCCAAAAGATTTTCCAGAATTAGTAAAGCAATTCACATTTCCAGTAAATAAAGCATTAGTGTGTTTATTTTGTTCATTTTCCTACTGCCTCTTCAACAGTGGTCTTTTTTTCTCTTTTGTCATCCTTACCAATCTGATGGGTATAAGTTGGAACCTCAAAGTTGCTTTAATTGACATCTCTCTCATATCAATGATTTGGGGCTTTTATTTTTAAAAAATGGTTGTTAATAGTTCAGATTTCTTTAAAAAAAAGTGCCTAAATCACTAAACTATAATTTTTGACCCAGCAATACTACTATTAGGTCTATATCATAAAAAACATCAAAAAAGAAGAAAAAAACTCATATGTACAAAAACTATTTCTATCAGTTCTTATGAAGTGGCAGAAATAAGCAAATAAATAAAAAACAAACCCTAGAAACTAAAAGAATGCTTATCTTTTGGGAAATAGAAAAACAAATTATGGTATACAAATATGTAGTAGAATGCTTTTGCACCAATAAAGTACAATAAGAATAAAGTGATTAGTTTCAGAGGAAAATGGTAAAACCCACATGAACTGGTACAGAATAAATTACCAGGGAAACAAAACACTAATAACAATAATTTAAAGAAAAACAAATTTGAAATACTTTATAGAGTTCTTATCAATTTTGATTAGTAAGCCACAATTCCAGAAGCCCAAAGATGAAATATATTATCCTAAATTTTATAGAAAGGTGATAGCCTCATAATGCAGAATGATATTCATTCATTCGTGCATTCATTTATTTATTTATTCTAGATATGTCCAAAAAGGGTTTTTGCTTTGTGCAATTACCTGATGTCCCCACAATACTAGGAACTTTCCCTCTATTAATTATCTTCAATTTATCCAACATATATATATGTATATATCTATATCTATCTCTTATTTGTATGTAATTGTTTGCATGTTGTCTCCCTCACTGGACTGTGAACTCAAGAGCAAGGACTGTCTTTTCCCCTTTGTTTGCTATTATCTAACTGACCCTTCCTGTCTCTATTTCCGTATTGAGTTTAATATGCTTCAAATATATTTTCTTTATATATGTATGTAAGAATGTTTTATGTTCTATTTTCCTTTGTCCAGGTCAGGAGAAAGTGATGTTCATGGGATGCTCATTCTCCTTCAGCCCTTCCTCTATGTTTGCAAGCTCTTCATCCTATGAATTCTTTATAATATTATTATTATATCTTTTCTTCATAAGTCACCTATTCTTCATATTTTCTCCTAGAGGAGAAGACCATCCAAATACAAGAAAACAACCCCAGACCCTCTATTTTACTTTTACTCTATGTTCTCTGAACACACTAGGGCTGTTTTCCTCTCCCTCATTAGCATGAAAAAAAATTTATTCTAACAAGTCTTTCAAACTAAATAAATGTCTGTACTTTTTATACCTCTCCTATTCTACTTTTGCATTTTAAAGTGTCTATTCAATTATGGCCTTTTTTTATCAGGAAAGTTGGAATTCCTCTAATTCATTAAAGATTCATTTCCCCCAACTAGGATTATATTGAATTTTGCCATATAGGATCTGTTTATCTGTTGCCTTTTGGAATACCACACTTCAGGTTCTCTTTTTCTTTATCATAAGCAGCTAATAAGTCTTCTGTGAGTCTTGTTGTGGCTCCCTACTACCTGAAGTTTCTTTTTTTGGCTACTTGCCTGGAAACTCTGGATCTTAACTATGAAGATTCCTAAGAGATTTCATTTTGAGGTTTCTTTTACAGATGTAATGATGAATTCTATTTCACTTTGTCTTCTTGTCTAAAGAAAGCTAGGCAGTTTTTATTTATAATTTCTTGAAATATGGCACCAATGTTTTTTTCTCATGATTTTCAGGTAATTCTATGATTTTTTTTCATCTTTCCTTGTTTTGTTTTCCAGATCAATTGTTTGCATTTTCTTCTAGATATTAAGTAGATCCAGTACTTGTTGGGTAGATCAAATACATTTTGATGATTAAAATGTTTCAAATGGATTTTACCTGTGACACTGTACATACAAGCCAATACTTCAAATGAATACCACACGAACTGTGAACGGATCCAACCATTCTGGAGAGCAATTTGGAGCTATGCTCAAAAAGTTGTCAAACTGTGCATACCCTTTGACCCAGCAGTGTTTCTACTGGGCCTATATCCCAAAGAGGTCTTAGAGGAGGGAAAGGGACCCACATGTGCAAGAATGTTTGTGGCAGCCCTTTTTGTAGTGGCTAGAAACTGGAAACTGAAGGGATGCCCATCAATTGGAGAGTGGCTGAATAAATTATGGTATATGAATATTATGGAATATTATTGCTCTGTAAGAAACGACCAGCAGGACGATTTCAGAGAGGCCTGGAGGGACTTGCATGAACTGATGCTGAGTGAAAAGAGCAGAACCAGGAGATCATCATACATGGCAACAACAGTATTACATGATGATCAATTCTGATGGACATGGCTCTCTGCAACAAAGAATTGTCTCAAACCAGTTCCAATTATTCACTGAAGAAAACCATATACACCCAGAGAGAGGGATATGAAATATGGACCACAACGTAACATTTTCATGATCTTTATTAACATTTGCTTGCATTGTGTTGCCTTTCTCTGATTCTTTTTTTTCTTGTAGATAGGATTTTTCTTGCATAACTTCTCAAGCATTTCAACATTATTAACATGTAGTGGACTTCCTGCCATCTAGGGGAGGGGAGGGGACTGGGGGTAAAATTTGTAATGGAAAGCTTTGTAAAGACCAAAGTTGGGAAACTACCCATATACATGTCATACAAATAAAAAGCTTTAAAAAAAAAAAAAAACAAATGAATACCACACAAGTTTTACTCCCTGTCCTTGTATATGTGCATATACATATATGTATATAAATATATATATACACACATATTATATATAACACATATACTATATAGACACACAAAATATCACATATGTAATTAATCATAATTATACATATATGCCTACACATATATTACAGTGCAGTAATAACAAGGCAAACAAACAAAAGCATAAAGCATTTGTTAAAACAAACAAGAAACTTCCCTTCTTGAGGAACATACTTCAAGAAAAAGACCAATAAAACACTTACCAACTTTTTTCTGTTTTTTAAATGGTACTTTTAATAGCGGCATTCCAGACACTTGCATGAAATTTCTGTATTGAGAATAGAAAAACATCCAAATTAGAATTCTTTATAAAGACATCGTCCAATCACCTGTGCCTAAGAAACTTAATACCAGACCCCTAAAACAGAATGTAGAATACCTTATAGTAATACCCACTAGTGTTTAAAAAGTATTAGTATCTATAGAATAGAAATGTTAATGTTTAGAGGTATATGCTTAGAGAAATAGGAAAACTTAAGGATCTCTTCCATATTAACAAAAGATTAATTAATCCCCTTTGATTTAGACCATGATAAATTAAGTGACAATTCCTTAAGTTAACAAGGGTATATTCTCTTTTTAACCAGTTTCTCAATTTGATCACACGGGAGCAAAGACATGAAGTCATTTTCATTACTAGTCGACTCATCATAAACAAAACATCTACCAACTAAACTTTTAATCCTTGCTTTAGCACTTTGTAGAATTTTGTCTTTTGTTTCCTGATCAATACTAAATATCAAAATGGATGTGGCAGAGGAAATTCCAACCATAATAAGGAAACTCTACCTGTTTGCATTCTCTCTCTTCTAGAAACAATGCTTAGAGAATTAATAAATTGTCTTACACAGGCTTGTAATACTAATAAAAGTGTTGAGCAATGAGATTTTCTTCCAAAGATAATTGGTAGTGTGAATCACGTTCCAATGTCTAATAGACATCACAGTAATTCAGGACCCCTTCTTTTAAAAGTAAACAAAATGACAATATCTTTAGCCATCTACTTGGAGCTTTTTTAGAAAACGGCTTCCTAAAATAACTCCTGATTTAGGTTAATGGAATCTGTCTTTAAGGGAAAAGCCAAGTCCGTTAAGATTTATTAAAAAGTATTTGTGTATGTTTCCATTCATATTCAAGTCTATACAGCGAGTCTGTAGCTACCTTACATGTTTTACATTATAAAGGTACATCCATACCATTCTAAGTCTTTCCAATAATTGTATGTCATCTATCTAGTCTAGGGCAAGATTATATCACCTAGTCAAAGCAAACCAATTTTGTCTGCATCAAATTGTTAGCAATTAAATGTTTTCTAAAGGGAAAAGAGAAAATAAACTTAAGATGGTGGAGTATGATGAAAAACACTGTCTGGGTCATCCAGCATATAACTTCCACACCAACCTAAAAAACATGACAAACCAAATTCTGATCAGAAAAAGTGAGTGACAAAAAGTGAGTAATTTTTCTAGTCCAGGAAAGCCTTGAAAGACAGATGGGTCTTCTGATACAAGAGTGAGAGACTGGCCACAAGTACAGCACCCTGACAGTAGCAGCAGTAACAGAAACCTAGATAGAAAGGATCTAAGATAGAACACCTTGGCAGAAAAGACTGGGAAAGAGATACTAAGGTGTGCTGACCTCTCTTTGAGAGCAGCACTTGGGGTCATCTAGCAGTTCTGCCACCCATCATCTAGGAAGAGGAACAGCCATATAGAAGCAGGTATGCTAAACATGTAAGTAGTTCCAGAAACTTAGCTCTATCGCTCTGAGCCCAGGAACTGAGCAGCAATTCAGTTCTAATATTTAACCCAGCACATAAGCCTGCAATGAAATAACCAGGAAGAACCCACAGTTTAGTCACTCTCAATCTATGGAATTTCCCAGAAATAGTCAACAACACATAAGCCATCAGACCCAAACCTTGGTTAAAAAATCTGCAGGGCAGTGAATAGATTTCTCCCACGATCCCACCACTTTGGAAGCACTGAACCTGCAGGTCTCCATACTGAACTATGAAAGCAGAAGGATATAAAAGGGCAGAAGCTCAGATCAGACATCCCTCCCAGAAGAGAGCAGAACCAAACATTAACATCAAGTCCATAGTAAAGAAGTAGTCTGAAAGAATGAACTAACAAACCACCACCACCTAACCTTAATGAGGTATTACAGTGACAGGGAAACTCAAAATATAAACACAGAAGACAATCATCTGAAAACAAAAATATTACTCTATAAACAAGAATAGCCCAAACAGGCTGGATGCTTGCAATATTTTCTCCTTGACCCAGGAATTCTAGAATTTGGCTATAATATTCCTGAGAGTTTTCATTTTGGGATCTCTTTCAGGAGGTGGCTGGCAGACTCTTTCACCTTTTTTTTTTTAAATTAAAGCTTTTTATTCACAAAACATGTGCATGGGTAATTTTTCAACAAACTCTTGCAAAACCTTGTGTTCCAAATTTTCCCTCCTCCCTCCCCATCCCCTCCCCTAGATAGTAGGTAATGCAATACATGTTAAATGTTAAAATATGTTAAATCCAACATATGTATACATATTTATAGTTACCTTGCTGCACAAGAAAAATCATATCAAGAAGGAAAAAAAATCGTAAAACAAAATGCAAGCAAACAACAACAGAAAGTAAGAAAATGCTATGTTGTGGTCCACAGTCAGTTCCCGCAGCCCTCTTTATAGATATATATGGCTATCTTCATCGTTGAACAATAGGAACCGGTTTGAATCATCTCATTGTTGAAGTGAGCCATGTCCATCAGAATTGATCATCATATAATATTGTTGTTGCTGTGTATAATGTATAATGATTTCCTGGTTCTGCTCATTTCACTCAGCATCAGTTCATTCAAGTCTCTCCAGGCCTCTCTGAAATCGTCCTGTTGGTCGTTTCTTACAGAGCAATAATATTCCATAACATTCATATACCATAATTTATTCAGCCACTCTCCAATTGATGGGCATCCATTCAGTTTCCAGTTTCTTGCCACTACAAAAAGGGCTGCCACAAACATTTTTCACATGTGGGTCCCTTTCCTTCCTTTAAAATCTCTTTGTGATATAGGCCCAGTAGAAACACTACTGGGTCAAATGGTATGCACAGTTTGATAACTTTTTGGGCATAGCTCCAAATTGCTCTCCAGAATGGCTGGATCCATGCACAGTTCCACCAACAATGTATCAGTGTCCCAGTTTTCCCACATCCCCTCCAACATTCCCCATTATCTTTTCCTTTCATTTTAGTCAATCTGACAGGTGTATAGTAGTATTTCAGAATTGTCTTATTTTGCATTTCTCTGATCAACAGTGATTTGGAGCACCTTTTCATATGACTAGAAATGATTTTGATTTTAATTTTATCATCTGAAAATTGTTCGTATCCTTTGACCATATATCAACTGGACAATGGCTTGAATTCTTTTATAAATTTGAGTCAGTTTTCTATATGTTTTAGAAATGAGGCCTTTAGAACCCTTAAATATAAAAATGTTTACCCAATCTACTGCTTCCCCCCTCATCTTGTCTATTAGTTTTACTGATACAAAACCTTTTTAACTTAATATAATCAAAATTATCTACTTGGTGTTCAATAAAGAGTTCCAATTCTTCTTTGGTCACAAATTCCTTCCTTCTCCTCAGATCTGAAAGGTAAACTATCTTACGTTCCTCTAATTTGCTTATAATAGCGCTTCTTACACAACTAAGAAGAAGGAAAGAATTTAAGCAAAAATGAGGCAGAATAAGAGGGAGGATAGATTAGGGGAGACATAATCATTAAAACAGACTCTAGAAGAGGTGAGAGGAGAGAAGAGAGAGGGAAAATCATAAAAGAATAGGATGGAAGAAATTAAATAGCAATCATTAACTGTGACTGAGAATGGGATGCAACCACCCATAAAACAGAAGAGGATTTCAGAAAAATCATATACCATTCATTACTGGCTGGATTTATATCAGTAATGCAGGGCTGGTTCATTATTAGGAAAATAATAAGTATAACTGCCCTTGTCAATAACAAAAATAACACAAATCATATGATTATTTCAACATATGCAGAAAAACCTTTTTTTGGGGTGAGAGACACAAAACATAATGCCCATTCCTTTCAAAAATACTAGAAAGAAGAGGAATAAACAGAGCTTCTTTTAAAATGATGAGTAATAGCTATCAAAACCCAAGAGCAAGCATTATTTGGAACGGAAATGAGCTAGAAGCTTTTCCAATAATAACAGGAATGAAAAGGTTAAATATATGAATACCCTTAGCCTTCAATATTATACCAGACATGCTAGCTATGAAAATAAAGACAAAAAAGATTACAAGAATAGATGCAAATATATGCAAAGAGAAAATAAAACTTACTTTTTGCAGATTATAATGTTTCTCTTAGAGAATCCTAGAGAGTTATCTAAAAAACTAATTGAAACAATTAATGATGTCTGAAAAGTTGCAGGATGCAATATAAACCCAAATAAATTATCAGCATGCATTTATATTACCAACAAAATTCAGTAAGGATAGAGAAATTTCAACTAAAATAACTGCAGACAGTATAAAATACTTGGAAGTCCACTTACCAAGATAAATATAGAAACTTTATAAACCTAATTGTAAAATGCTCTCTAGGCAAATAAAGGCAGATATAAATAATTAGAGAAATATTAATTTCTTAGATGTAGGCTAAGCTAATAAAAAATAAGAGTGCTCCCTAAATTGATTTATTTATTCTCAAAAAAGGATTTATCTCTTCTTTGAATTTACTTGCTTATTCACTGAATAAATAAATACCAACCAAACTATTAAAGAACTACTTTATAGGGCTAGAAAAAAGCAACACAACTGATTTAGAGGAATAAAATATCAGGAATATTAAGGGAATCAATGAAAATAAGGGTGGGTGGGAGTGAAGAAAGAAACCTAATAGTATCTGATCTCCAACTCTGCTACAAAGCCTTAATTGCTAAAACAATTTTGTATTGGATAACAAATAGGCTAATCAGTAAAATATACAAATACCCAGTGTACAGAGGTAAAGGAGCCCCTTAGCCTTTGTTGTTGTTCAGTCCTTCAGGCAAGTCTGACTCTTCATGACTCCAAGGATCAAAGCATACCAGGCCATTCCATCCTCCACTATCTCCTGAAATCTGTCCAAGCTCATGTTCACTGCTTCCTTGACACTATCCATCTCATCCTCTGTGGTACCCCTTTCAGTGTTTCCCAACAGCAGGATTTTTTCCAATGAATCCTGTCTTCTCATTATATGCCAAATTATTTAAACTTCAGCTTCATTATTTAACTTACCAACGAACAGCCTGAATTAATTTCTTAAGTATTGATTGATTTGATGTCGTAGCTGTCCAAAGAACTCTCAAAAATCTTCTCTAGCATCACAACTTGAAAGTGTCGATTCTGCAAGACTCTGCTTTCCTTATAGTTCAACTCTCAGAACTATAAACTGCTAAAAACCATTGCTTCGAATATACAGATCTTTTTCACAAGGTGATGTTCCTGGATTTTAGTGTGCTGTCCAGATTTACCATAGCTTTTCTTCCAAGGAGCAAGCATTTTTTAATTTCATGGTTGTAATCATTGTATGCAGTGATCTTTGAGCTCAAGAATATAAAATCTGACACTGATTCCATTTCTTCTCCCTTTAACATCCAAGGAATGATGGGACCAGAGGCAAAATTCTTAGTTTTTTTTTATGTTAAACTTCAAGCTAACTTTTACACTCTCCTCTTTCAACCTCAACCAGAGGCTTCTTAATTATTCATTTCTTCACTTTCTACTACCAGAGTGAATATTTGCATATCTGAGGCTGTTGATATTTATCTCCGCAATCTTAATTTCTGCACAATGACCTAGTTTGATAAACCCAATCTCAGCTAATAGGGGAACAACTCACTATATGACAAAAACTTTTGGGAAAACTTAGAAAATAGTCTAGCAGAAAATAGGTGGAGACCAACAACTTATACTTCATTCCAAGATAAGCTCCAAATGGGTACCTGATTTACACATAAAAGGTGATATCAAAAATAAATTATGGGAACATGGAAGGTATGACAAGTATGAACAGGAAAAGAATTTATGACCAAGTAAAAGATAAAGAAATTCACAGGAGACAAAATAATTTTGATTACATAAAATTTAAGATCTTTTTTTGTATGAAAAAGCTCAACCCAGCTAAAATTAGATCAAAAGCAGGAAATTGGGGAGGAGGTGGAAAGCTTAGTAGTAAATTTCCCTAATAAAGGTATCATTTCTTTTTTTTTGGAGGGGAAGGCAATTGGGGTTAAGTGACTTAAGTGTCTGAAGCTGGGTTTGAAATCAGGTCCTCTTGACTTCAGGGACAGTACTCTTATCAACTGTGCCATCTAGGTGCTCCTGAAAGTATCATTTCGAAGATATTTAGAGAACTGTATCCCTATTTAAGACTAAGACCCACTCTCCAATTAATTGTCAAAGGATGCACACAAGCAGTTTTCAGAGGAAGAAATCTAGGCTATTGATAGCCATATAAAAAAGTGCTCTAAATCACTAATAATGAGGAAAATGCAAATTAAAACAAGTATGACCCATTTCAAAGAAACTGAAACCCATCAAATTGACTAAGATGACCCCCAAATAAGACAAATGCTGGAGGGGCTATCAGAAAACAAAATTTCTGACATGTCATTTTTAGAGCTATGAACTGTTCCAACCATTTTGGAAAGGAATTTGGAACTATCTACACCTCAAAGAGATTGAAGAAAGAGGAAAAAGAATAAATAAAATATTTATAGCAATTCTTTTGTGGTAGCAAATGATTGAAAACTGAGGGAATGCCTATCAACTGGCAAATGATTAAACAAGTTACAATATATGAATGTCATGGAATACTATTTTGCTGCAAGAGATGAATGGAATGATTTCAGAGAAACCTGGGAAGATTTAAATGAATTGGTACAGAATGAAGTAAGCAGGACCAATTTATATTTGTTTTTATATAATATTATACTTGTAAGATTATATTTACATATATTGACATTAATATTATATATTTACATAATAGCAATAGTATAAGGACAATCAACTTTGAAAGATGAGCACAATTTCAAAAGGCTCATGATGACATATGCTATCCACTTTCACATAGAGAAGTGATGGTCACAGAATAAGCATATGTTCTCTTTCTCTTTTTCCTTCCTTCTTTCCTTTTGTGGTTAATTTGTTTTGCACGATTATACATATTTGTAAAGGAGAAGAAGGAAGGGAACACAGAATCAAAAATAAAATAAAAATTTTAAAATTAATTATAGACTACATAATTTAACCCTAAAGAATGGGTGAGTCAAGTAATAACAAATCATAGAAACAACAGATAATTTCATCAAAGAAAATGATAATAATGAGACAAAAGTATGCAGCCAAAGAATTCTTTAGGGAAGAATTTATATCCTTAAATATCTTTTACCAACAAAGGAGAAAAAAATAGATCAATGAGTTGAGGACATAACTAAAAAAACAAAACTAGAAAAGTTATACATAAAAACTCCCAAATACCAAAACAGAAATTTTAAAAATTAAAATGTCAACAGTTGAAATAAAAACACTGATGAATTTATAAAACATACATAGATATGTTATTTTTAACATAAATGAGATAACAGCTTGCTAATCTTATTTTTTTAAAGTCATATTTAAAAATATGACTATCATATTTAGTACAGTAGTCAGCTTCTAAGCCCTCTCATCCAGGTAACATGTTATTTTTTTTTCCCAATGAGAAGCATATGAGAATGGCAACATAGGTTTAGAAGATGTCTCTTTTGCAGAGTATTAGGGAATAGGATAGTGAGAAATCACAGGCAATTTCACCTCGCAAATTAAGGAAAAACAATAGGACAAAGTCATGAAACCATTCCTATAGGATTCACTAGAAATTTGTTATCTTAACTAGGCAGTTGCACTTAGATTCTGAGAAACAGCCAGAAACTCCATTAAATCGCTCCAAATCTAGGAGTATTATAAACTGTGAGTGCACCATGGAGAGAGTCTAAAAATGGACCCCTGAAAAGCCAGGCATTTTAAGTTGGGCAGAAAAGAGGACAAGAGGAGAGAAAAGAAAACAAAACACAAGAATGACCTTTTTAACAGCAGTGTCCTAAGAAACCCCTGTGTTTTTTGAAAGAAAAGAATATTCAATGCCACAGCTGTATGAAACTTTACTAAACTGTCTTAGTAAAACTACAGACAACAAACTCCAACAAATCTCAGTCATGTTGTTCCCATATCTGAGCACACACAGACTAGAAACATTTTCTTCCATAACTTATGGCTATAGATACTTTAGTCAATGTTTATAAGCAGGTATGAAGTCTTTTTTTCAAAATATCTTTAAATTAAATCACTTACCTGGTGATCTTAAATCAGGATGTTCCTTTCACCACTCCACTTTTTAAGAAAAAATTCCACAAAGCCTAACCCCAAGTATGACAAAGTACATAAGGAAAGCTAGAGTGAAAAATTTCTACAAGCCACTTGATTACAGGAATTAAAATTTTCTAACTTAGGGATTAATTTTTGCTTTTGTTTTAACAAATATAATCATTGACCAGGCCAGATGAAGACTCTGAAAGATTGATTCTTTGTATGGATATGGAAAGTTTCTCAGATGTCCAAAATTAGAGGCAGGTTTTCACTGGATCTCAAGAGGCACAACTTTTTAATGACTCCTCACAGAAAACACCTGGCTTATTTCGTGGCTTTGTGGGTAGAACAAGGCACAGCGTAGCACTCAGCAAACACAACTGTTTAATCATAAGACTTCAAATATTATATAGATATGAGTTAGGTATTTACTGGAAATATTTTTGTTAAATATCTCACCTAAGAACAGCACAACACTTACATATTGAACATGAAGTAATCCAATTGAACCTCTGAAGCATCATCTCAAAAAATCTTATTTAGACAAAGAGAATGTTCTAAAAAGGGCTTTTTTGAGGGGGATAATTGGAAAACTATAACCATATATGTGATACTAAAAATAAAACAAATAGATGCCTTAAATATCTAATTTTTTTTTGGCTGAGGCAATTGGGGTTAAATGACTTGCCCAGGGTCACACAGCTAGGAAGTGTTAAGTGTCTGAGACCATATTTGAACCCAGGTCTTCCTGACTTCAGGGCTGGTGCTCTATCCACTGTGCCACCTAGCTGCCCCCTTAAGTATCTAATTTTTAAATTTGGCATTGGGTCAGTTGGTAATCCACTATTCTATACCAAAAATTCATGTTTACTATTGCTTTATTCATCCAATTACAACTCTATATACAGGAATATTCAAAGACTATGTGAATATTCATCACTGGGGAATTCCAGAGAAAGCCAGGCATGGCAGATAATAATAAACTGTCTCAAAGTTATAAAGAAGTCCCAGCTTATGCCAGCAGTGTGACCTTCTCACATATCCTCTCAGTGTCCTTAGGCAACTCTCTGAGAAAACAGATTAATCCTAGGAAGTTGCTGAAGCACAAATGGCTTTTTATTTTTGGCCACTTCTGGCAGAATTTGAATCTAAGTTTTTCTAATTTCAAGTCCAACATTTTTCTCTCCTCTCTCTCTTCCCCTTACTCTACATCCAAAGACAGAAATAATGGTAACCTGAGAGAAAGAATATATATGCATGCACACATACATATACATGCCATATATCTGTGTATGTGAGACAGAGAGAAAGAGGATATTGAGATTTTATGTTAATTTAGATTTGGAGTCAGCCATCTCTGATAGCTGATCAAGAATGGGCAAGTCATCTCTAAGACTCAGTTTCCTCACCTATAAAATTAGATAATAATACCTGAATTATCTACCTCATTACTGTAAAAGTGCTTTATAAACCTTAAAGTCCTATATAAATGTGTTATCATTCTATCCAGAATTCTTAAGGAGAAATGATCAGGATTATCAGGGGACAAAGTAGAGGCCAGCCTTCATATTCATTAATTTGGAGTTCAAGTTAGACTAAAAGACTGTACAGTGATTTTTTTTCCCTAGAAAATTTTATAATCTAGGATGACCCAACTGAATTGAATCACATTATCTTGTTGGATCTGCACAAGTGGCTAAACTTCTTGAAAAGGTCTTTTACAATGGGTATCTCCATTTTCTCTCTTCTTAATCCCTTACCATATAGCTTGTCTCATTATTCCATAGAACTGCTCTCTCCAAAACTATCAATGACCTCTCTATTGCCAGATCTAATGGCCTTTTCTCAACTACCATGCAGCCTTGAACTCCTCCTAATTACTTTCTTCATTACCCTCTTACCTTTATATTCTCTTCTCTCTAAGTTTTCAGGGTACCACTCTTTCCTGGTTCTCTGCCTATCTGACCAATCCTTAGCCTTTCTGAATCCTGATCAAGGTATCTCAGAGAGGTCTGTTTGGGAGATAGAATTCCAATTGTTGGCCCCCAGACCAAACCCCACAGAAATCCTTAATCATGGATGTCATCAGAACAACAAGCAGGCTAACATGGTTTAGACACGCCACAGAAATCAGCCAATCAGAAAATAGCACCAACAAAATCCTGAGCAGGATGTTGGCCCACAGGCCACAGAAGGGCCTTTTCCCAAAGTGGCATCTGTGCACTATCCTTATTTGCTGTTATTTGGGTGAATTTAGGACAAAGTCAGGTTAGTTATAATTACCATACATAAAATCCTGAGGGAGTTGCACTCTGGATAACCACATGCACAGCTCCCTATATTAACACACACCGATACCTCAACATTGGGCTGCCTTCTCTTCTTCCTCTAAGGGTCACTTTGTAGATAACATTGAGACTAAAAATTTAAATGGCTTCCTCAAGATTCTACAGTAACAGTCAGACCTAGAAACCAACCCTCCTAATTGTTAGTCCAATGTTCTTTCCACATTGCCTAACTCTCCCTTAGAGGCAAAAGAACTTAGTACATTTTATTAAAATATTGCCATTTCATCTTGTACATTTCAGTCACCAAAAAAAGTTTGAACTTTGCTACAGCATCTCTAACTGAAACCTCATAATTTTCAGATACATAAGGGGAATTTAACTTTCTTATACTGTATTCCAAAGGCATATAGATATGACTTGACATCAGTCAGGAAACTTTCAACACAAAGGTTAGACAGTTAAGGAGAAATTCACAAAACAACTGTTCTTCCTGCAGCACTCTTTTTTATTTATTTATTTATTTATTTATTCATTCATTCATTCATTTATTCATTCATTCATTTATTTATTTATTTATTTATTTATTTATTTATTTATTTATTTATTTATTTATTTTTATTGAAGCTTTTTATTTGTATAACATATGTATGGGTAGTTCCCCAACGTTGATCTTTACAAAGCTTTCCATTACAAATTTTACACCCAGTCCCCTCCTCTCCCCTAGATGGCAGGAAGTCCACTACATGCTAATAATGTTGAAATGTGAGAAGTTATGCAAGAAAAATCCTATCTACAAGGAAAAAAAAGAATCAGAGAAAGGCAACACAATGCAAACAAATGTCAGTAGAGATCATGAAAATGTTACGTTGTGGTCCATATTTCATTTCCCTCTCTCTGGGTGTATATGGTTTTCTTCAGTGAACAATTGGAACTGGTTTGAGACAATTCTTTGTTGCAGAGAGGCATGTCCATCAGAATTGATCATCATGTAATATTGTTGTTGCTGTGTATGATGATCTCCTGGTTCTGCTCGTTTCACTCAGCATCAGTTCATGCAAGTCCCTCCAGGCCTCTCTGAAATAGTCCTGCTGGTCGTTTCTTACAGAGCAATAATATTCCATAACATTCATATACCATAATTTATTCAGCCACTCTCCAATTGATGGGCATCCCTTCAGTTTCCAGTTTCTAGCCACCACAAAAAGGGCTGCCACAAACATTCTTGCACATGTGGGTCCCTTTCCCTCCTCTAAGATCTCTTTGGGATATAGGCCCAGTAGAAACACTGCTGGGTCAAAGGGTATGCACAGTTTGACAACTTTTTGGGCATAGTTCCAATTGCTCTCCAGAATGGTTGGATCCGTTCACAGTGCCACCAACAATGTATCAGTGTCCCAGCTTTCCCACATCCCCTCCAACATTCGTCATTATCTTTTCCTGTCATTTTAGCCAATCTGACAGGTGTGTAGTGGTATCTCAGAGTTGTCTTAATTTGCATTTCTCTGATCAATAGTGATTTGGAGCAACTTTTCATATGACTACAGATGGTTTTAATTTCATCATCTGAAAATTGTCTGTTCATATCCCTTGACCACTTATCTATTGAAGAGTGGCTTGAATTCTTATATATATGAGACAATTCTCTATAAATTTTAGAAATGAGGCCTTTATCAGAACCATTAAATATAAAGATGATTTCCCAATTTGATGCTGCAGCACTCTTTTTTAAAAAAATTTATTAAAGTTTTTTTATTTACAAAATATATGCATAATTTTTAAAATTCATCTTTGCAAAACCTTGTATTCCAAATTTTTTTCCTTCCTTCCCTCCACCCCTCTCCCAGACGGCAAGCAACTCAATATATGTTAACTATGTGCAATTCTTCTACACACATTTCTACAATTATCATGTTTGCAGCATTCTTATAACTCAATCATTTAAAATTCATAGTCTGTTGACTTAAAATTACCATTTAATCACTATATCAACTATTACAAATTATTGCTTTAAAATAGAGTAGTCAATCAGTGGCATAGGATAGGATCACAGGACAAACTAGGCAAGTTAGTGTTTGATAAACCCAAAGACCCCAGCTTTTGGGATAAGTACCCACCATTCAACAAAAACTGCTGGGAAAATTGGAAAGCAATGTGGAAGAAATTGGGGCTTGACACACACCTAACACCAGATACCAAGATAAGATCTAAATGGGTTCATGATGTAGATATAAAGAGTGATTTTGTAAGCAAATTAGAGGAACACAATATAGTTTACCGCTCAGACCTGTGGAAATGGAATAAATTTATGTCCAAAGAAGAACTGGAATTCTTAATTGAACACCAGATAGATAATTTTGATTATATTAAGTTAAAAAGTTTTTATACAAACAAAACTAATGCAGACAAGATAAGAAGGGAAGCAACAAATTGGGAAATCATCTTTACATTTAATGGTTCTGATAAAGGCCTCATTTCTAAAATATATAGAGAATTGTCTCATATTTATAAGAATTCAAGCCACTCTCCAATTGATAAATGGTCAAAGGATATGAACAGACAATTTTCAGATGATGAAATTAAAACTATTTCTAGTCATATGAAAAGGTGCTCCAAATCACTATTGATCAGAGAAATGCAAATTAAAACAACTTTCAGATACCACTATACACCTGTAAGATTGGCTAAAATGTCAGGAAAAGATAATGACGAATGTTGGAGGGGATGTGGGAAAACTGGGACACTAATACATTGTTGGTGGAACTGTGAACAGAACCAACCATTCTGGAGAGCAATTTGGAGCTATGCTCAAAAAGTTATCAAACTGTGCATACTCTTTGACCCAGCAGTGTTTCTATTGGGCAATTTCAAGAATCAGTCAAACAAAAACAAAAAAATGAAAAAATAAAAGAAAACATGAAATACCTCCTAGGAAAAACAATTCACCTGGAAAATAGATCTAGGAGAGACACTCTAAGGATTATAGGGCTTCCTGAAAGCCATAATGAAAAAAAAAAAAAGAATCTAAACACTATCTTCCAGGAAATCACGAAAGAAAATTGCCCTCATATTTTAGAATCAGAAGGCAAAATAACTATTGAAACAATCCACCGATCACCTCCTGAGACCCCAAAATTAAATCCCCAAGGAATATTGTGGCTAAATTTCAGAACTATCAAACCAAGGAAAAGATATTGCGAGCAGCCAGAAAGAAACAATTTAAATACCGAGGAGCAACAATTAGGATCACCCAGGACCTAGAAGCTTCCACTTTAAAGGATTGAAGGGCCTGGAATCTGATATTCCAAAAAGCAAAGAAACTTGGATTACAACCAAGAATAAGCTATCCAGCTAAAATGAGCATTATTCTTTCAGGAGAGAAGATGTACATTCAATGAAATAGGTGAATTTCACCTATTTCTAATGAAAAGACAAGAACTGAACAAAAAATTTGATCTCCAAACACAGAACTCAAGAGAAACATAAAAAGGTAAAAAAAAAATCTTGAGAACTATATTTATGTTATATATACTTATAGAATAAGGGTTGATTTTATTATGATATTTTAATTATTATATTATGGTTATGATTATTATGATATTATGATAATATAAAAAAGAAATTAAAGGTAGAAAAGGGATAACACTAAGGAAAAAGGAGGTAAAATAAGGGAAATTATATTACATGTAGAGCCAAAGAAAACCTATTATAATTGAGAGATAGAAAGGAGGGAGATGAGCATTCTGTTAATCTTAATCTCATCAGATTTGGCTCTGAGAGAATAATAGACATTTTTGATATCACAGAGAAACTTGTCTCACCTTACAAGTTAACAGGAGGGAAAGGGGGAAAAGAAAGGGAAAGACTAATAGAAGGGAAAACAGAAGAATTAGGGGAAAGGAGTAAAAAAGGGGGTGGGGCTCTAAAGGGGAAGGACTATTTGAGGGAAGTGGTTATCAAAAGCAAAATACTAGGAAGGAGGGAAAGGGGATAAGGAAAGAGAAAAGCATAAGCTAGGGTAAATAAGATGGCAGGAAATAAAGAATTAGTTATTCTAACTGTGAATGTGAATAAGATGACCTCTCCCATAAAGCGGAAGGGGACAGCAGACTGGATTAAAAACCAGAATCCAACAATATGTTGTATACAAGAAACACATTTAAAGCATAGAGACACATACAGGGTGAAGGTAAAAGTAGAATCTACTATGCTTCAGGTGAACAAAAAAAAAAAAAGCAGGGGTAGAAATCCTGATTTCAGATCAAGTAAAAGCAAAGATAGATCTAATCAAAAGAGATAAGGAAGGAAACTATATTTTAATAAAGGGTACCATAGATAATATAGCAATATCAATACTAAACACATATGCAAAAAGTGGTATAGCATGGAAATTCATAGAGGAAAAGTTCAGAGAGATGCAAGAAGAAATAGACAACATAGTGGGGGATCTCAACCTCCCTCTCTCAGAACTAGATAAATCAAACCACAAAATAAATAAGAAAGAAGTTAGAGAGGTAAACAAAATGTTAGAAAAGTTAGGTATGATAGATCTTTGGAGAAAACTGAATGGAGACAGTAGGGAGTTTACTATTTTCTCACTGGTTCATGGAACTTATACAAAAATTGACCATGTGTTAGGGCATAAAAACCTCAAAATCAAATGCAGGAAGGCAGAAATAGTAAATGCATTTTTTTTCAGATCATGATGCAATAATAATAAAAAAAGCAACATAAGGCCAGGAGAAAATAGATCAAAAAGCAATTGAAAACTAAATAATCTCATCCTAAAGAATGAATGGGTGAAACAGCAAATTACAGACACAAGTACTAATTTCATCCAAGAGAATGGCAATAATGAGACAACATGCCAAAATTTGTGGGATGCAGCCAAAGCAGTAATAAGGGGAAATTTTATATCTCTAGATGCTTATTTGCATAAAATAGAGAAAGAGAAAATCAATGAATTGGGCTTGCAACTAAAAAAGTTAGAAAAGGAACAAATTAAAAAACCCCAATCAAATTCCAAACTTGAAATCCTAAAAATAAAAGGAGAAATTAATAAAAGTAAAAGTAAAAAACCTATTGAATTAATAAATGAAACTAAAAGTTGATTTTATGAAAAAAATCAACAAAATAGATAAACCTTTAGTTAATTTAATTAGAAAAAGGAAAGAGGAAAATCAAATTGTTAGTCTCAAAAATGAAAAGGGAGAACTTTCCACCCCAATGAAGAGGAAATTGGAGCAATAATTAGAAGTTACTTTGCCCAACTTTATGCCAATAAATTTGATAACCTAAGTGAAATGGAGGATTATCTATAAAAATATAGATTGCCCAGATCAACAGAAGAGGAAATAAATTACTTAAATAGTCCCATTTTAGAAAAAGAAATAGAACAAGTCATTAATAACTCCCTAAGAAAAAATCCCCAGGACCAGATGGATTTATATATGAATTCTACCAAACATTTAAAGAAGAATTAACTCCAATATTATATAAACTATTTGAAAAAATAGGGAATGAAGGACTCCTACCAAATTCCTTTTATGACACAGACATGGTACTGATACCTAAACCAGGTAGAATAAAAATAGAGAAAGGAAATTATAGACCAATCTCCCTAATGAATATTGATGCAAAAATATTAAATAAAATATTAGCAAAGAGATTACAGAAAATCATTCCCAGAATAATACACCATGACCATGTAGGATTTATACCAGGAATGCAAGGATGGTTCAATTTAAGGGAAACTATTAGCAAAATTGACTATATCAATAACCAAATTAACAAAAAATATATGATTCTCAATAGATGCAGAAAAAGCATTTGATAAAATCCAACATCTATTCCTATTATAAAACACTAGAGAATATAGGAATAAATGTACTTTTCCTTAAAATAGTCAGTAGCATCTATTTAAAACCTTCAGCTAGCATCATATGTAATGGTGAGAAACTGGAACCATTCCCAATAAGATCAATAAGATTCAATAAAGTTGCCCACTATCACCATTACTATTCAATATTGTACTAGAAATGCTAGCTTTGGCAATAAGAGAAGAAAAAGAGATTAAAGGAATTAGAGTAGGTAATGAGGAAACCAAATTATTACTCTTTGCAGATGGTATGATGGTATACTTAGAGAACCCTAGAGAATCAACTAAAAAACTATTAGAATTGATCCACAAGTATAGCAAAATTGCAGGATATAAAATAAATCCACATAAATTATCAGTATTTTTATACATCACTAACAAAATCCAACAGCAAGAGATATAAAGAGAAATTCCATTTAAAATAACTGTCGATAGTATAAAATATTTGGGAATATATCTGCCAAGGGAAAATCAGGATCTATATGAGCAAAACTACAAAACACTATCCACACAAATAAAGTCAGATCTAAACAACTGAAAAAATATCAAGTGCTCTTGGATAGGTCGAGTGAATATAATAAAGATGATAATACTACCTAAATTAATCTATTTATTTAGCACTATACCAATCAAACTCCCAAGAAATTATTTAACTGACCTAGGAAAAAAAACAACAAAATTAATCTGGAAGAACAAAAGGTCAAGAATTTTAAGGGAATTAATGAAAAAAAAAAGATGAGGGTGGCCTACTGTACCAGATGAGCAGTAGTGATCATCAAAAACATTTGATACTGGCTAAGAAACAGAGTAGTTGATCAGTGGAATAGGTTAGGTTCACAAGACAAAATAGTCAATGACTATAGTAATCTAGTGTTTGATAAATCCAAGACCCCAGCTTTTGGGATAAAAACCTCTATTTGATAAAAACTGCTGGGAAAATCAGAAATTAGCATGGAAGAAACTAGGTATTAACCCACATCTAACACCATATACTAAGATAAGGTCAAAATGGATTCATGATCTAGATAAAGAATGATATTATAAACATATTAGAAGAATGTAAGATGTGTGGAGGAGGAAGGAATTTGTGACCAAAGAAGAACTACAGATCATCATTAATCACAAAACAGATAATTTTGACTATATCAAATTAAAAAGTTTTTGTTCAAACAAAATGAATGCAGACAAGATTAGAAGGAAAGCAATAAAATGGGAAAACATTTTTACAGTCAAAGGTTTTGATAAATGCCACATTTCTTTTTTTTTATAAAGCTTTTTATTTACGAAACATATGAGTGACCTTTCAACATTGACCTTTGCAAAAAAACTTTTTTTCCCAAGCTTTTCCTTTCCTTCCCCCCACCCCCTACCCCTAGATGACAGGTAATCTAATACATGCTAGATAGGATAAATTATATGACAAATACAATGCATGTATACATATCTATACAGTTATCTTACTGCACAAGAAACATCAGATCTAGAAAGAGAAGAAGAAAAAAAACTGTTTTCCTAAGAAGGAAAACAGAATGCATAGAAATATTCACAGAAAGCGTTAAAATGCTGTGTTGTGGTTCACTCTCAGTTCCCACAGGCCTATGACTATCTTCATCGCAGCACAACTGGTTTGAATCACATCATTGTTGAAGAGAACCATGTCCATCAAAATTGATCATCGTATAGTCTTGTTTCTGTGCATAATGTTCTCCTGGTTCTGCTGATTTCACTCAGCATCAGTTCATGCAAGTCTCTCCAATCCTCTCTGAAATCCTCCTGTTGGTCATTTCTTACAGAACAATAATATTCCATAACATTCATATACCATAATTTATTCAGCCATTCTCCAATTGATGGGCATCTTTTCAATTTCCAGTTTCTTGCCACTACAAAAAGGGCTGCCACAAACATTTTTGCACATGTGGGTCCCTTTCCCTCCTTTAAAATCTCTTTGGGATATAGGCCCAGTAGAAACACTGCTGGGTCAAAGGGTATGCACTGTTTGATAACTTTTTGAGCATAGCTCCAAATTGCTTTCCAGAATGGTTGGATCCGTTCACAGTTCCACCAACAATGTATCAGTGTCCCAGTTTTCCCACATCGCCTCCAACAGTTATCATTATCTAAATGCCACATTTCTAAAATATATAGAGAATTGTCTCATATTTATAAGAATTCAAACCACTCTCCAATTGATATATGGTCAAAGGATATGAAGACAATTTTCAGATGAAAAAATTGAAACCATTTCTAGTCATATGAAAAGGTGCTCCAAATCACTACTGGTCAGAGAAATGCAAATTAAAACAACTCTGAGGTACCACTACACACCTGTCAGATTGGCTAAAATGATAGGAAAAGATAATGACGAATGTTGGAGGGGATGTGGGAAGGCTGGGACACTGATGCATTGTTGGTGAATGGATCCAACCATTCTAGAGAGCAATCTCGAACTATGGTCAAAAAGCTATCAAACTGTGTATACCCCTTGACTCAGCAGCGTTTCTATTGGGCTTATATCCCAACGAGATATTAAAGGAAGGAAAGAGAACCACATGTGCAAGAATGTTTGTGGCAGCCCTTTTTGTAGTGGATAGAAACTGGAAAGTGAATGGATGCCCATCAATTGGAGAATGCCTGAACAAATTATGGTATATGAACAGACAATTTTCAGAGGATGAAATTAAAACTATTTGTAGTCATATGAAAAGGTGTTCCAAATCACTATTTACCAGAGAAATGCAAATTAAGACAACTCTGAGATACCACTACACATCTATGAGATTGGCTAAGATGACAGGAAAAGATAATGCCGAATGTTGAAGGGAATGTGGGAAAACTGGGACACTCATACATTGTTGGTGGAACTGTGAATGGATCCAGCCATTCTGGAGAGTAATTTGGAACTATGCCCAAAAAGTTATCAAACTGTGCATACCCTTTGACCCAGCAGTGTTTCTACTGGGCTTGTATCCCAAAGAGATCTTAGAGGAGGGAAAGGGACCCACATGTGCAAGAATGTTTGTGGCAGCCCTTTGTGTAGTGGCTAGAAACTGGAAACTGAATGGATGCCCATCAATTGGAGAGTGGCTGAACAAATTATGGTATATGAATGTTATGGAATATTATTGTTCTGTAAGAAATGATCATCAGGATGATTTCAGAGAGGCCTGGAGAGACTTGCATGAACTGATGCTGAGTGAAATGAGCAGAACCAGGAGATCATTATACACGGCAACAACAAGACTATATGATGATCAATTCTGATGGACATGGTTCTCTTCAACCAAGAGGTAATTCAAACTCGTTTCTATTGTTCAGCAATGAAGATAGTCATATACACCCAGAGAGAGGGATATGAATGTGGACCACAACATAGTATTTTAACACTTTCTGTGAATATTTACTTGCATTTTGTTTCCCTTCTTAGGTTGTTTTTCTTTTTCTCTTTCTAGATCTGATTTTTCTTGTGCAGCAAGATAATTGTATTGATTTGTATACATATATTGGATTTATCATATATTTTAACATATTTAAAATGTATTCGATTACCTGTCATCTAGGGGTGGGGGTGCGGGGAAGGAGGGGAAAAATTTGGAACAAAAAAATTTTGCAAGGGTCAATGTAGATAAATTACTCATATATGGACTACAGCATATCATTTTCGTGCTCTATATCGATGATTGCTTGCATTGGGTTTCCTTTTTCAGATTTTTTTGTTCATGTAGATATGATTGTTCTTGCACAGCAAGAAAGTATGGAAACATGTATACATATATTTGACTTGTCAAATATTTTAATATAATTAACATGTAATGGACTTCTGGGAGGGGAGGGGAATAGGGGGGGAAATTTGTAACGGAAAACTTTGTAAAGGTCAATGTTGAAGAACTACCCATACATATGTTATGCAAATAAAAAGCTTTAATAAAAAAATAAAAATTAAAAATTAAAAAAGAAAAATTATTCATGTTCTATAAATAAAAAGCTTTAATAGAAAAATAAAAGAAAGTAATCAGGCAATAAAATGAAATTCCTTTGCTAGATCATAAAAAAAAAAGATTTCACAATCCATATAGGAGTTTGCATTTTTATAACAGCAGGACAAAGAAATTTCCACCTAAAGAGGTATGCCATGGTGGGAGAAAAGGTACAGAAAACTTGGAAAAAGAACAAAATTACTTCTGAAGGGAAAGAGCAAGGCAATGGCAAAAGCTGCATCCTTTTCCCCTGGGAATTGCTAGATTATTATTAGACAGGATAGCCTGCTTATCTATAGAGTGCCAGCTGCACAAGAAGTGGCAGTGTTTCTGGCAAATGTGGCAACTCAAAAAGGCAAGTTCAGGGGACTCAACAGTCCTTAACACCTTTAACCTTGATATCCCTTAAACTTATCATCCTATTTCTCTTTCTTTCACTACCAAAATTTTAAAAGGGTAGTCTCTACTCGTTGCTTCTATTTCTTCTTCCTAAAGACACTTTTTCATCCCATGTAGCTAGGTAGTTAAATAGTCCAGTGGATAGAGGAATGGACTTCCTCAGACATTTAATATTTAATACTGGACAAGTCACAACCTTCTCAGTCTCAATTTCCTCAACAATAAAGTGAGGCTCAAAATAGAACCTACCTCACAAAGTTATTGTGATCAAATGATTTAACATTTGTAAAATTCTTTGCAAACTTTATAGCACTACTTCTGTCCCCATACTTGGAGAGCTTTAGTGAGAAAGGAAACCCATAATCTCCCAAGGAAGCCAGTTCTACTTCTATAGAGCTCCAATTACTAAGTTGTTTTTTTTTCCACTTATTTTTTAATTTTATTTTTTTTATTTTATTTGCATAACATATGTGTGGGTAAATTCTTCAACAATAACCCTTACATAGCTTTCCGTTACAAATTTTTCCCCCAACTCCCCACCCCTCCTCTAGATGGCAGGATATCCACTACATGTTAATTATGTTAAAATATTGGCAAATCGAATATATGTATACATATTTCCAAACTTGTCATTGTTGTGCAAGAAAAATCTTGTCTACACAAACGATATATCAGATAAAGGAAACACAATGTAAGCAAACATCAATCAAGGAGTATGAGAATGTTATGTGGTGGTCCACATTTCACATCCCTCTCTCTGGGTGTATATGGCTTTCTTCAGTGAACAATTGGAGGTGGTTTGAAACATTTCATTGTTGAAGAGAGCCATGTCCATCAGAATTGATCGTCATATAGTACTGTTGTTGCTGTGTATAATGATCTCCTGGTTCTGCTCATTTCACTCAGCATCAGTTCATGTAAGTCTCTCCAGGCCTCTCTGAAATCATCTTGCTGGCCATTTCTTACAGAACAATAATATTCCATAACATTCATAATTTATTCAGCCATTCTCCAATTGATGGGCATCCATTCAGTTTCCAGTTTCTAGCCACTACAAAAAGGGCTGCCACAAACATTCTTGCACATGTGGGGTCTTTTCCTTCCTTTATGATTTCTTTGGGATATAAGCCCAATAGAAATGCTGCTGGGTCAAAGGGTATGCACAGTTTGATAACTTTTTGAGCATAGCTCCAAATTGCTCTCCAGAATGGCTGTATCCGTTCACAGTTCCACCATAAGTTGTTTTTTTTTTTTAAATCAAACCTAAATTTGAGTTTTTGCAACATCTACCTTGTGCTTCCAATTCTGCCTTCTATATTCTATATTCCTTCTTTCACATAACAGCCTTACAAATAGCTGTTTCCCTCAGTTTTCTATTGTTCAGGTTAAACATACATAGTTCCTATGCCCAAAGGGCCATCAAACTGTGCATACTCTTTGATCCAGCAGTGTCTACTGGGCCTATGTCCCAAAGAGATCTTAAGGGAGGGAAAGGGACCCACATGTGCAAAAATGTTTGTGGCAGCCCTTTTTGTAGTGGCTAAAACTGGAAACTGAATGGATGCTCATCAGTAGGAGAATGGTTGAATAAATTATGGTATATGAATGTTATGGAATATTATTGTTCTGTAAGAAATGACCAGCAGGATGATTTCAGAGAGGCCTGGAGAGACTTATATGAACTGATGCTAAGGGAAACAAGCAGAACAAGGAGATCATTGTACACGGCGGCAACAACGAGACTACTGATAATTAATACTGATGGACTTGGCTCTTTTCAACAATGAGATAATTCAGGTCAATTTTAATACACTTGTGATGGAGAGAGTTATCTACATTCAGGGAGAGAATATGGGGACTGAATATGGATCACAACATAGTATTTTCACTTTTTTGTTGTCACTTGCTTTTTTCCTTTTTGATCTGATTTTTCTTGTGCAGCATGATAAATGTGGAAATATGTGAAATAGAAGAATTGTACATGTTTAACCTATATTATATTACTTGCTGTCTAGGGGAAGAAGATAGAGGGAAGTGAAGGAGAAAAATCTGGAACAATTTTGCAAGGGTGAATGTTGAAAACTATCTGCTGTATTTTAAAAATAAAAAGCTATTATTAAAAAATAATTATACACAATTCCTTCAACTAATTTTCCAATGGCATAAATTAAACTACTCTGACAGACCTCCTTTCTTGAGACCAAGATCACAATTTTCTCAGTGTTAAATTCAAAGGCCTTTCTTTCAGTCTTCATTCTTCTTGATTTTAGGCCTATACAGGTTAATGACTTGCACAAAGTCACATCACTAATAAAGAGAATCTCCACGTCCAATTCTGTTTCCAAATTTTCAAATGCCTGCTGCCTGGGTGTACCAACAGTATCTCAAATTTAATATCTTCAAATGGAACAGTGCTGGATCAAAGGGTATGCACAGTTTGATAACTTTTTGAGCATAGTTCCAAATTGAAGAGCCAGGTTTTTATCACATTTTCATTAAAATCTGGTTCTTCAATTTGGAACTATGCTCAAAAAATATATCAATCTGTGCATACCCTTTGACCCAGCAGTGTTTCTAATGAGCCTATATCCCAAAGAGATCTTAAAGGAGGGAAAGGGACCCACATGTGCAAAAAATGTTTGTGGCAGCCCTTTTTGTAGTGGCAAGAAACTGGAAAGTGAATGAATGCCCATCACTTGGAAAATGGCTGAATAAATTATGGTATATAAATGTCATGGAATATTGGAATATTATTGTTCTGTAAGAAATGACCAACAGGATGATTTCAGAGAGGCCTGGAGAGACTTGCATGAACAGATGCTGAGCGAAATGAGCAGAACCAGGAGATCATTATACACAGCAACAACAATATTATATGATGATCAATTCTGATGGACATGGCTCTCTTCAACAATGAGAAGATTCAGACCAGTTCCAATTGTTCAGTGATGAAGAAAGCCATCTACACCCAGAGACAGGCCTGTGGGAACTGAGTGTGGACCACAACATAGCATTCTCGCTCTTTGTGGTGCTGTTTCTAGCATTTTGTTTTCTAATTTTTTTCCTATTTGATTTGATTTTTCTTGTATAGCAAGATAATTGTATAAATATGCATACTTATATTGGATTTAATATATATTTCTACCATGTTTAATATATATTGGATTACTAGCCATCTAGGGGAAAGGGGAGAAAAATGAACACAAGGTTTTGCAAGGGTTAATGCTGAAAAATTATCCATGCATATGTTTTGAAAATAAAAAGCTTTAATTAAAAAACATATGGCTCTTCCCCCAAAATTTTTAACTTTTGGTGTTCCCATTATTCTATTTGTCATCAGCCTTAAAATCTTAGACTTATCTTTGTCTTTTTCTACTCTCTACATCACAAACAAGCAGTTGCCAAGCTTTGTTCATTCTCCCTCCATAATATCTCTATTTCGAAATCTACTACAATCACAGGTATACCTCAAAGATATTGAGGGTTTGGTTCTAGACTATCACAATAAAGCAAAAATCTTATTTAGCAAATCACATGAATTTTTTGTTTCCCCATGCACATAAAAGTATACATTGTATACAGTAGTCTATTAAATATACAATAATATTATGTCTAAAAATAAGAAGTCCATTTTATGATGGAAACAAAAAATTATGTCAGCTGGTGGAGTCAGGGCAGGAATTTGGTCTGTAATTTAAAAATACTTAATTAAAAGTATTGTTATCACTAAAAAAATTGCTAACCATATGAGCCTTCAGAAAATTATAATTTCTTTTTGCTGGGAAAGGATCTTGCTTCCATGTTGATGGCTGCTGACTGATCAGGATGGCAGTTGCTGGGTTTGGGATCTTAAAATAGGACAACAATGAAGTTTGCTGCATTGAGTCTTTCTTTCAACTTCAATACTTAGAGGCCATTGTAGATCATTAACTGACCTACTTTCAATATTGTATCTGAGGAAACAGGGAGACCAGAAGAAAGGGAGAGAAATGGGGGGGAACTGCCAATGAGTGAACAGTCAGAACACACACAATATTTATTAATTCCACTGTCTTTTGTTAGCACAGTTCATAGCACTCCAAAATCATTTTACTAGTAACCCCAAAGATTACTGTTTACAAATTACCAAAAAAGATATATTACTAATAAAAAAAGTTTGAAATAGTATAAGAATTACCAAAGTGTGATACAGAGAAATGATGTCAGGACCTGCTGTTGGAAAAAATGGTATCTATAAACTTACTTGATGCAGGGTTGCCATAAACCTTCAATTTGTAAAAAAAAAAAAAAAAAAAAAAAAAAAAGCACTATTTGCAAAGCACAATAAAGTTTGCCTCTGTCCTGTTTTTTGCCTTTATCATATCTCATCTCAACTAATGTAGTTATTAACTTCATCCTCACTCCTCTTTCATCTCTTCGCACCACTGCACATGTTATCTTTTATCCTTTGTTCTTTTTTTTCTAAATTTAACAAACAGTAACTAAATGAACATCTGCATATAAACAATAGAAAAGAAGACTATATAAAACTCCAAACTTTTATCACATAGAACTTGTCTCTTCAAATATATGCAACTTTTAAATTCCCTGGCTTATCTCCATATTCTCAATTGAGAGACAGAGAAACCCCTCCCCCCCACTATGTTTACCTTTCCCACTTTGAAAAACCAAACCAAACTCTTATAACTAATATGCATAGGCAAGTAAAACAATTTTTTATTTACATTGAAATATAGAAATTATTCTCCTGATTCTGGCTATTTCATTCTGCATCAAGTCATATATGTCTTTCCAATTTAACTAAAACTATCCATTTAATCCATTCTTATGGTGAAATAATATTCTATTATATTAATATACCATAATTTTTTGGCCATTCCTTAATAGATGGGCACTCCTTTATAGGTTTTTGTTTTTTTTTTTTTTTTTGCTTTTTGCTGAGGCAATTGTGGTTAAGTGACTTGCCTAGGGTCACACAGCTAGGGAATGTTAAGTGTCAGAAACCAGATTTGAATTCAGGTTCTCCTGACTTCAAGGCTGGTGCTCTATCCACTGTGCCACCTAGATGCCCCTCCTTTATAATTTTTTACTGAAAAGGGCTTCTATAAATATTTTTGTACATATGGTTAGCTACCTTTTCCACAACTTTTAAGAGAAATTAAGTGGCATTCCTAGGTCACCCAGACACTATCAAGATGCAGAAATTGGACCTAGGTCTGGCTTTGAAGCTAATTCTGTATCCACTATGCCATGCTGCTTCTCAAGCATAAAGAGAATACATACAAGGTAGTCTTGGAGACAGGGCAATAGCAGATGCAGAAATCAATTGAGACTAGTGTTTCAGCTAAATTGTAAAAGAAAAAAAAAGATTTCAAGAGATAGAGAGGAGAGGCAAATGAGACAGCCAGTAAAAATATGGTAATGGGAGATGAAGGGAAAAAATAATGTACTTATTATGTCAGATACCATCCTGGGAGCTGGAACAATAAAAAGATCCTCAAAGATCCAGACATAGAGTTTTATATGTGAGGAACAACAAGCACACCACTTTGCCTTTATCATTGAGCACATAGAGGTGGATGATGTGTAAGAAAAATGGAGGGAAAAAAAAAGGAAAGTGTCATATTGTGAAGAGCTTTAAATACCACAAAGAATAATTTACATATGATCCTAGGGGTAATGAGATTTATTAAGTAAAAAAGTGACATGATCAGGCCTATGCTTGAAAAAAAATTACTTTGGAAATGTGTTCTATACTCACACAAAGTTAGAATGAAATGGGTAGAGACGAGGCAAGGAGATCAAATAAGAAGCTACTGTAGTTATTTATCAGGAGGTGAAGAGAAGTGAACTAAATTTGTGAGAAGGGGAAAAAAAGATCAGATATATCTGATAATGTAGATAATGTAGAACTATACATTACAAAATCTGGCAATTCACTAGATATGAGGTAAGCAAGAATGAAGAGTTAGTAACATCAAGACTGTGAACCTGGGTGACTGACTTTCAAGTATTTTAATACTCCTGACAATAAAAGGCAAATTTGGAAGAAGACCAGATTTTGGGGAATTTTGGGAATTTAATGAGTTCTGTTTTGGACAAACTGAGTTTGAGGTACATATAGGACATCCAGATGTAAATGACCAATATGTAACAGCTGACTGGATCTCTTTAAGAAAGAAATGATAGTTGGATATGTAGATCTGTGTCATCTGCACTGAGATGAAAATTAAACCCATGGGAGTTGATAAAGTTATCCAATGAGAAAGTATAAAGAAAAGAGGGAATTCAGAAGACAGAAGAGTGACAAAAGCTCAGAAAGAGAATATAAAGGAGTAAAGGGTGAGCAACAAGTCAAAAGCTTCAGGGAGGTCAAGAAAGATGAGAAATAAGCAGGGGCCATTAGATATAGCAATTTAAAAATATTTGGTAACTGGTGAGAAAATCAAAACTGTTTTAATTTAGTAATGAGGTTGGAAGCCAGACTTGAAAGAACTTACAAGAGAATGAGGAAAAGAAGACCACTCTTTCATGGAGTTTAGCTGAAAAAAAGAAAAGAGATAGAAGTAGCTAGCAGAGATAGCAAAATCTAGTTTTGTTTTTTTTAAGGATGAAAGAAATGGGTATATATGTTGCAAGTAGGGAAGGAAACTGAATTGGGACTGAAAATTAGAGAAAGGATGAGTATGGGGACAATCTACAGGAGAAAATGGGAAGAAATGAGATCCAGGATACAAACAGTAAGACTGGACTTTGCAAAGAAAAAGGCATCTTTTCAACACTGGAGTAAAGGAAGAAATAGGGGGAAATAATGTCAAGGAATTGAAAGATAAGTTGTGAAATAAGGAGGTAGAGAGAAGAGTTTGCTTCTTATGGCCCTCTCCCTTACTCCTTGCCTCCCAATTAGTTGCCAAGACCTATAGATTCTATCTCCACAATTGTAATAATTCTTTTTCATCTTCTTGGCTCAAGTTTTTATTATTTACAATTTATCCTCCACATAACTGCTAAAATAATTTTCTTATGGAACAAAATCTCACCATGTTATTAACTGCTCAGAAATCTGACATTTAAAGCTCTTTAAAATATAACCACCTAATTTTAAAGTTATTTTCTTCTGTTTGGACTCTGTATATACAAAGTATTTATTATCTTCCTCAATAAAAAATCCAAATCTCTACTTTTAATATATTATTTATACCTCCACTATACCTTATTTCTAATCAGTTGATAAATTGCAGTATGAGGATAAAGCTTAGTTTAGGAGGGAAGTAATACACATTTATAAAGAACCTGCTATACAACAGGGAAGCTAAATGCTTTACAAATATTACCTCTATTATTATCCCTATTCTACAGTTGACAAAATTGAGGCAAAGAGAGGTTAAATGATTTGCCCTGGGTCACACTAGTGTCAGAGGTTGGATTTGAACTCAGATGTTCCTGACTCCAGGCTCAGTGTTCTTTCTACCATGCCACCTAGCTGCCCAAAAGACCAGTTATTTCCTCTGGGTTTCTAAAAATAGTAAAATGATCAAAAGACAAAATATTTTTCAAAAGAGAAACGGGAGGCAAGTATGATTAACTGAACTGAATAATCAGGTATCCAAATAATCAAAATTTAAATGTCCTTTCCATACTTGTACCTTCCTTTTGCATCTCTTCATATTATTCAATCTTCAATTTAATGTGTACATGGTAAGCTATTAGTCAGCTGACAAGATTTATTAAGCATTTACTGTATCAGACACTGCTTTAAGGACAATATATATATATATATATATATATACATATATATGTATTTACAAGCTACCATTATTTTTCAAACTGTCAGGTATCAAAAGGCAATAAAATCATGCATTTCAAATCAATAGCAAATCTGATTTAAAAACTTACATTCTGATTGTTTTTTTCATTTTGAAGAATTTTTCATCATGTCACTATTAAAAACATATCATTATTCTCATCCAAAAGCAGTTTATTAGCATTTTTACAGTCTTCAAATATAACCCCCAAAACTCTGGGTTGCCATTCTCACCAATCCTTAATAGTACAGGATATGGGCCTTTATTTTCAAATGTCTTTATACTTTTAAGAGCTGTAGTTTGTTTACAAATGCTTTTAAGTGTGTATGGGGGGAGGGAATAAGGGGAATTATACACAAGAACATGATTCCCACAACAAATCATAAATCATTTGTTGATTCTGCATGCCAGAACCTGTTGTTTCTTTCTTCTTTTCCCCTAAAAGGGAAGCTCACAGTACATCTGCCTTCAAAATATGAGGAGCTGAAGGTTCACTAGCTCTCCACTATTACTCCCAAAAAATGGATTAGATGGTCTTTCCAAAAAAGGTGGATCTGAGTTCCATTTTTGCCTCCTATAGTAAAAAATACACTGGATTTGCAGTCAGAAGACAAAGTTTGAATCCTGGTTCTGCTATGTCACTCTTGTGACTTTGGAATGCTGACCTCTCAATTTATTTCCCATTTCCAATCTCCAGAAATAGTTTTTTCTACTGGATTAATTTTTAAGCATGCCTACTTATAGGCATGTTCTGTCCCTGAATTAAATCAAGTTAGTTCCAACTATACCTATAAATCCTATTCCATGAAAAAGGCCACACTTGTGTTTTTTTTTTACAAGGAGCGAAGTGGTTACACAAGGCTTGTACAAAACCTGAGACCCGGGGAAAACAATGTGTAAACTGTCTGGGGACATCTCTACTCCTTTGCTAAGCGGAGCCACCTTCGAGAACACTTGGATCTGCAAAGCCCCAAGATTTTAAAGGCATCCTCAAACCTCTCGAAATCATCAGTAGGGTCTGACCCCAAAAGGATGGCTGAATCGCCCCCACACACAACCCGAGGCAAGGTCTCCAGGTCCTAGATGTTCATACAGGTTGTGGCGGTCCAGAATGGCCCACCCCCAGACCTTGACGAGGTCATCACTTCCGGTGGCAGGTGAGCGGGAGGGAGGTAGGGATCCTCAGGGAGGCATCCCTAGAGGAGCAGGGTCAGTGACGGATGGGCCCTGGGGTATTCCAGGAGAGATGAAAGGGCATCCTGGGAACGAAGCACCGCTCTCATCCTCACCACCAGCTCCCTAAGTGAAGATTGTCAGGATCCTCCCCAGCGGACACACATCACTTACCATCGCCAGCGACGACTCCCAATTTCAGCCCAAACCCAGCTTTGAATTCTCCGTCGCCCGCGACGTTTTTTCGGAATTCCCACCCAAACCAGACTCAGGGCGCAGACGCAGCTTCCGCCGGCCCCACTCCCCCCATAGCCAACACCTCGATTCCCTGCCAAACCGGGCCTAGAGCGCAGGTGCAGCTTCCGCAGGCTCCGCCCTCCTAATCTACAACTCTGAATTCCTACCCAAAGGCAGCTCTGCTTCCACACAGGATTTGCCTGGGGAAGTCTACTGACACCTACTTGAAGCCAGGTGTCTAAAGTCACTGACACTTATTTAAACGCCATTAGAGGAAACGATTGTAAAATAGCAATACTCTCAGCCAGTGTGATTTTCAGCACTTTTCTGCCTCAGTTTCCTCCTCTGTAAAATGGTGATACTTTCAGCTGGTGTGGGGCAGTAGAAAGGCCTGGGAAAGTCACCTAGTCTCTGAATACACAGCTTCCTCATCTGTAAAATGGAAATAACATCACTTACATCCCAGGGTTGTTATGAGAATCAAATCCAAGAATTGTAAAGTGCTAAGCATAGTGCCTTGACAAAGTGCTAGATAAATGTTAGTTCTTATTATTGAGATTCAAATTCTATATCTGCCACCAGTGAGTCTGGGGAAGACAATTCCCTCTGGTGGCAACATTCCTAGAAATCCTTTCTTTCTCACCTCTTCCTCCCAGAGCAGAATCTACAGCCTCCTTCCAAGTTTAACCCAAGTGCTATTTTTTTAAGGGAAAGATTTCATGACCAGCAGTGCTTTCTATTAGAATTATCTGTGTGTGTATGTGTATGAATATATATATATATCTGTGTGTGTGTGTATGTGTATCTATCTATCTATAGACATATATGAATGTTGCATCCTCCCATAGGAAGTAAGGTATTTGAGAGCAGGAATTCAGTCTCCTGGTGTCCCCCAGTGTCTTGCACACAGTTAGTAAATGACAAATAATTACTCTTTTTTAGTGTTTTGGGCAGTGTATCTGTGGATATCAAGTTCCCAAGAATCCTAGAAGCATGCCAGAGAGATCCAAGTCCCACTTCATTTAGCTGTACAAGTGTCTAAAGAAAATCCATACCAAAAAAAAAAAAAAAAAAAAGAGTGCATCCAAAAGTCAGTTACAGTTATGCTGAGAATCATCAGAGTGAGCAGGAAGTATAGGATGAACCATATCTTAAGGAGTCATGAACGCTGCCCCTCAATGGTAAATTAGATTCTCTTCTACCTCTGATGTTCCAGGATACTTACTCACTTTCCTCTACAGGCTGTGTTGTTCAGTCATTTTCAGTTGTGTCCAAATCTTTGCATCCCTTTTGGAGTTTTTTTTTTTTTTCCTTTTTTTGCTGAGGCATTTGGGGTTAAGTGACTTGCCCAGGATCACACAACTAGGAAGTGTTACGTGTCTGAGGTCAGATTTGAACTCAGGTCCTCCTGATTTCAGTGCTGGTGCTCTACCATTACTCCACCTAGATGCCCCTTTTGGGGTTTTCTTGGCAAAGATAATGGAGTGGTTTCCATTTTCTTCTCCAGTTCAAAGCTAGTCAGAAATGTGATTTGAAATCACATGTACTTGTTTGCCAAGTTCAGTTCTATATCCATTATATCAGTGGTGTCAAATTCAAATAGAAATGGCTGTCTGGGTTGCCGCCCAGCATACTAACCTAGAAAACCTCAAATCAGAATTATCTATATTATATTTTTATGCATTTTGTTAAACATTTCCCAATTACTTTTTAATCTAAGTCCACTAAAATGTGTTTGCCACTTCTGCTCTAGATCATACTGCTTGTTCCATGATCCCTTGGTGTTCCTCTCAAACTGAGTAGAGGTATAATAGCAAATGTCTGTGAGGATGTTAAGTGTTGTAGTCAACAATGGATTTATAAAATGAGGGTGATAATAGCATCCATTTCACAGAATTGTTGTAATAATAATCAAATAATACTTATAAAAATACTTTATAAACTTTGTAAAATCATTAACTGAGCTATTATTGGTAATTTAAAAATGAATAGTCCACAGGATTTCTGACTTTTACACATTTTATAAAAAAAATACAACACAAAATGCTGCTAAAAGATAATTTATTAAAGACTATCCTATAATCTTCTGCAACAATGGCACGTACAATGATTAACAAAAGCAAAAATGCCTTGATTTCTTTTTTAGTGTTTTGGGCAGTGTATCTGTGGATATCAAGTTCCCAAGAATCCTAGAAGCATGCCAGAGAGATCCAAGTCCCACTTCATATAGCTGTTCAAGTGTCTAAACAAAGTCCATACCAAAAAAAAAAATCCAGAGAGTCCTACCTGCTGGTCAAGAGGGGTAATAGGGACTGATTATTCCTACTTTTCAGTGGGATACCACCCTCTACAGAAGGCTTGTGGGGCAGGAAATTTGTTCCCAAATCCAACTCTTATAGCAACTGATTTACCTCAGGATCTAGGCCAGAAAGAAAAACAACCTTCCCCTCCTGCTTATGTTTGTTCCTACTCATAGCAGCAACCCAGGCTGGGCCAACCCAAAGACACTGTCCCAGACTCCTAAGCACCATCTGAATCTGTTCTGATTGTGACACTTTTAAAAGTTTCTCGAAAGTCCCTCTTAAGGACTAGCAATAAGGGGCAACAGGATTTGCTCTTAGGCCAAGGCCCAAAAGTGGGGTATAATTTATCCCTGGCAAGTTCCAGTTCTTAGTGACACATACTTTTGTCCTTGGGGTTAGAAGCAGCAAGATGAAAGCAGCCT
The DNA here is from genome assembly GCA_023553655.1 of Myrmecobius fasciatus. Taxonomy (NCBI): domain Eukaryota; kingdom Metazoa; phylum Chordata; class Mammalia; order Dasyuromorphia; family Myrmecobiidae; genus Myrmecobius; species Myrmecobius fasciatus. Next base: position 330,750 of record JAJPUD010002136.1, read on the forward strand.
CTGCTCAGGCACTTCAGCTCTTGGTGACATCCTCAGGATTACCAATGAGGTTTCCCTGATCTAGAGGTATCAGGCACATCTGTGGGTGTAGCCAACTCTGCTGTTCATCAGACATTCACTATATCCCCCTACTTCTTCATATGAGTAATGTGGATACATTTAAATTGGGGAGGGGTGTTTAGGAATGGGGAGAGAAAAGATAAGGAGGATAAGTGTAGATAAGTGAGGAGGGAAGAGTGTGAGTGTATGTTGAAATATTAATAGAGGGAATCCTTCAGGAAAGGTTCTTGAGACCAACAATTAGAGATTTTGATTTGGTTCTTATAGAAAAACTCTTACTGGCTATCCCTGCAGCCTAGTGCCTGTGTCTCTCACTTGTTCTAAGTTCCTCCCTGTGAGAAAACTTTCCCTCTCAGAATTTCTCCTAAAAATCAGAATCAACTTCTTGGCTACAGATGATCAAAGGCTACTCCATAGTTGAATTCTATGAGCCTGGCAGGGAGGAGGATGGGAATTCAATGATATGAAGGAAGGCAGTCACATTTGCCCAGGTTGGCACATGGGATAACAGACTCAACTCCCTTCCTCTGAGGAGCGAGATTCTGATTTTAGCTTTACAAACTCTCGAGCCACTTCATCATTGCTTCTCTGGGACAAAATCCGAAGAATAGTCAGGCCTGTTTCATCCATGTGGACTTTACGGCCCAAGGGGCACCAGCAGGCACAGCTACCTTTGGCTGCCATCTCCCTCAATGGCATCACTGCTAGCCCCAGCACCCGGTCCTCACGTGCAAAGCAGTAGTCCTTCACACACACCTGAAGTTCATAGGCATCAGGCCCTTCCTCATTCCCCAAAAGGCTGTGAGCACAAGAGGGTGGGACTGTGTTAGCTGGGGCTGTTGAATTTTCCCAAACATTTCTTATAATACCCTCATTACCATTTTCCCCCTCACCCCTAAGATCTTCCTCCCCCATGAAAAATGCTCCCCACTCACAAGTGAAACGTCTCGTTGTACTTCGGGGCCCAGTTGTTGCTCTTGGATTTGGTTGTAAATTTTCTTTTTCGGTCACTCTGGTGTGGGCCAACCATCGTCACTTCCACAAAGGGCCTGAACATGCCTGCTGTCTGCCATTTGAGATCGTTGGCAGCCACCACTACCCAAACGGAGAGGGCCCAATTAGAATCTGAGGAATGCCTCCCCATAGTCCATGTAACCACTTCCCTCCCCCTTTCTCCCCCTTGCTAGGCCCCACAAAGCATTTCTCTTAGAGAAACTAGGGAAGACATTCTAGGCACTGTGGATGCTTTAGACGTGGCCTGTCTGGGAAACAAGAAAGCATGTGATGATTCAGTTTAGTCTGAAAGGGACACAGGAAATTTAGCAGTTCACTGAAAATTCCATGGGTGAGAAAGAAGAGGGATCCCCTTCATCATAACCTCCTTCTTTCCTCACCCCTCTTGGCCAGAATCCCTGGCCTTTGTCATTCTCCCCTTCTCCCCCCTCCCCCCACCATGCATATGCCATTTGCATTTCTCACCTTTCACTGTGACCTTGTGTTCCCCAGTCCCAGGATGTGTAAACAGATCCACTTGGATGGAGACTTCTCCCACAGGATCATCCACACCTGACCCTGTAAAGCAGGCACATAAGCTATCAGCTGGGAGCCTTGGGGCTGGGTTAGCCCTGAACAAGACCAAGAAGTTGAGGAGCCCAGAGTGAGAGAAGAGTTACAGGCAGCTCCACCCAGCCCCAAAGCCAAGCAGCAGCCTCTAGGGAGTATGTAATGCAGGAAAGGAAGGGAAAAGTGAAGGTAAGGCTGATAATGCCAATCCCTGTGGTCTCCTTCCCCTCCAGCAGGGTCATTTCATGTGAATGTGGCTCCACTGTTGCCTGGTCAGCTCTCTCAGATCACCAGAAGTTCCCTAGAATCTCAACTATTCTTGGCTCCTGGCTGCGGTATTCTTTTGAAGATACCAAAAGAACCTGTAGACTACTACCTATTTCTGACAGCAAAATAGGGACACGAGAGGCTGGCTAGGCTGTAGGGACAGCTAGATGGGGATTTTCCACGGGGGTGAAACAAGATATCTAGAAAGCATCACTCAGGATTATGAAATATTGAGCAAGACACTAAGAACCTTGGGGTAATAGGGAGCATTTTCATCACAACTGACAAAGACAAAGGTAAATTTGGAAAGGGTTTTAAGAAAGTGTTATTTAAGAACCAAATGTGGATTTCTAAATTCCAGCTTAAAACATAGAAAGAGTAGGTCAGAGAAACTAGTCTTTAAAAACTATTTAAAAATACATTTGTCTGGAGTATAGGCAAATCGAACCAAAAGGACCTTCAGTTGGAAAGATGAGGAGTAGGAAAATTCTATATTCATCCACCAAGCTTCATGGACAGCAATTACACCGTGGAAATAAGACCATTAATAGAGATGAACATGGGAGGGAAGGCAAAAATTCATAGTAGTCAACAATAAAATGCAGTCTCAGATGCCTATACATAAATATAAAAAGTATGGGTAAAAAGTAAGATAAATTACATACTTAACACAAAGAGGCAAATCTTCAAAACAAAGGTTCACTCAGACTTGGTGGGATGGGAACCTTGAATAGGATATGGCCTTATTTCACTCAAAAAGAGTATAGATGATAGAGCTGAGGCTGAGATGGAGTAGCACTATATATTAAGAAGACAAGCCCATGTAAAGAAATTCAAGAACTAGAAAGGGGAAACAAGGTGGGAAGCATTTGGCTGAAGATCAATAAAGACAAAAATAGAATTAATAGTCATAAAAATATATGCTAATATGAACTGGATGGAAAGAAAAAATAAATGAAAAGTTTAGCGAAGAGATCATGAATCTGACATGAAAGATGATAAAGTGGTGATAGGTCATATCAAATATCCAGATATCTGCTGGATCTCTCTTCCAAAAATATGTAAATTAATAATTTCTTGGTTTGCCCTAATAATAATTTCAACCTCTCAAAAGACGGAGAAATGCAAATTGGGAACAGTTAATCTATTGTTAGGAACTAGTTGCTTAAGTAAAAATGATGGGAGCCTTATGGACAAGTGATCAATAGTTTCTTGGAGTTACTTGGGCATAATTTGACAATTTTTGGAGAACAAATTTCAAAGCTTTCAAAGAAAAGGTGGGTAAGATAGCTTAAAATTCTCCAGAAGCAATCATCCCCAGAAGGACAGGAAACTCTCAAGAATGAAATTCTGAAGACACAAAGAGAAACCATTCTGAAGTTACATAAAAAAAAAAAAACATTCCCAGAGGGAGATTATCTAGAGACAGTGATACAAATTCATAGAGCATTCATTAACCATATTACATGGAAGCAAAAGCATGTAATGAAGGATGAATACAAAAGTAAATACGGTTCTGTATGAATAGCACCAGAAGTACTAAATGGTTAATAACCACCAAAGAAGCTAAGGAGAAAAAAAAGTTTTAAACTATATTTTAGGGGAAGGGTTGGGCTAGAGAAGGAAGAGAAGGAGTATCAAAAGCATACTCAGAACTATTGCTGTTTAGGATGGATAACTAATGATAATTAACAGTGGAAAGAAAGCAAAGCCATTTGCTTTTTATTGTACTACTGTCTTTTCTATAAGGAGGGTGAATGCTCTTTTGAGTGAAAAAGCAAAATCTACTAGGGAACTGGAACCCAAAAGAAACAGGGACTTAGTAAGAGATGACTTAGCTGCCCTAAACAACTAGTTGTGAGGTCCAAATGAACTATGTGTCAGAATTCTGAAAGACTTGATGGTTGTACATAAGGAACATAGCTTCTGAAAGATCCTGGAGAACAGGTGAGGTCCCACAAGAATGTAAAAGAAACACATCATCTCAAGTTTCAAAAATAAAAATATCAGAGTGGAAGTCAGCACTTGAAAGGCCATAGAACTTGAATGAGATTCCTAGCCCTCCCTCCCCAATTACTTTTTAGGAAAGTATTACCAAAAGTGAACATTGAGAAAAAATGAATCAGTGATCATCAAGATCCAGCAGCGAATGATCAAGAACAGGTTTGTTTCAATTAAACTTATTTCCTCTGTAGATCAAGTTGCTGGACAGAAGAAAGGAAGAATGTAGTAAAGCTTTAGCTTCTATGGCATCTTTGTAGAAAGAACAGAGATATACATTAGAGAACAGTATGATTGGTTGGATTAAGAAATAAGTGAATGATCAAAGTTAATTATTAATGGTTCAATTTCAACTTGTGAGGAATTCTAAAACACAGAGCTTAACAAAATATACTTAGCACTATGTTATTTAATAATTTCTACCAATGACTTGAAGACAAAGAAAGAATACTTATCCCAGCATTTTTAGATAGTATTTGTGATTTGTTAACACAAAAAACCAAAGCTCTCATTCTGCTTGGACAAGGTGGGGCTGAGCTAGGAGTAATCAATAGAAAATGCAGAAACATATATTTAGGCTTGATGTAAAGAAGAAATTCCTAACAAAGCTATCTCAAAGAGAGATGGTCAACCTTTAGAAGTTACAGGTTACCCCTTCTGGGAATTCAAGAAAAGACCGTCAGGTGTATTTTGGAAGGGATGATTTAGGTGATGGCTAGATAAATTTTCTATGTCTTTTAAAATGGAAATTCTGAAATGCTTTAATTTAGTCAGTGTGCCATCATGTGGCCAGACTTAAGAACTGTATCTGCCCTGGGATCTATGAGTACATTATGTATATTTGGCCCTATCTCCAAACATAGGCAGAAATCTTGCCTTCTTCAACCTGTTTTACAACTCCTGCTCCTAAAGACCCAGAAGGCCAAAAAAATTAAAATTAGAAATCTTGCTCTAGAATTTCTTCTCCAATTTGGAACACAAACAGGACAGGTTACCTCATAGAGCACAGCCACCAGCCCTACTCTGTCTAAAACTCCCAAGTCAAAACTATTGTTAAGCCTCTACTGGGTTGCCAGAACATGTCGTATTTCCACAATTCTGAATTATTTCATTCTACCACTGCCCCTCACTAACACCCCATCCCAAGCATAAGGAGCACATACCATTCCACTGGGAAGAGGGAGAGGGAAAAGGAGAGGCCTGGATGGTGTTCTTGGCTCCATGTCAGATAATAACATACCCTTCTCCGGCTGAATGTCCTCATTTGCAGTAAACCTAATACCCTTCCCATCATGCACTGGGTTAGCAAAGAAAAGTCAAGCGGTGGTGGCGGCAGCAGCAGAACAGAGAGAGAAGAGTAATTAGAAAGCAATCAAGTACACCAATCAGAGAAACTGTTTACAGGAAAAAAAATAGTCCTGGAAGTTATAAGATTAGATACCCAAGGGTCCCCCATCAAAGACTGCATATCACACAAGAGAGATCAGATGAGTAGTCACATTGCAAGCAGAAGAGAATACAGAATACAGGGATAACACATTTTAAAATGTAAGTTTAGTTTCTTCAAATTTAAAATACAGAGTGGCAGCCTGAACTGGCTGATCTCTAAGAACCCCTATAAATCTTCAGGGTCCCTGACTTTCTTAAGGGTTGGAGATACAGACAGAAGCTACCATTCCCCAGTGGTCTTTGAGTAGGGCAGATGGGAGGTATCTCACACAAATTAGGGAGGAGGACCTAACTTGGGGGTCCACCTGAGAGGAGAGCCCCACAGCTTAAAGGTGGACAAGGCAACAGAACTGGGACTATGGGACATCTCTCTTCCCCTTGCCAAGTTCTGTAAAGGGAACAAGAGAAGACTTTAAAATAGGGCAAAGAGGAAGAGGTACTGTTGCCTTCACTTAGTCAAACAGCAGAGGGTTATAGAATACAAAAATGACTTCTTGGGGACCCAAAAGAAAGGAACATATGCTCTCCTGTCTCCTCAGTCAGTCTTCTCCTCCAAACTTCTCGTACCAACCTCTGACTCTTTCTCTTCTAGCTATCCCTAGATGGCCCTGGCTAGTCACCAGAGTTCCTGTGTCCATCATCCCACATGCCCCTTTATGTGGTTAAGATGCAAGTTTCTCTCCATCATTGTTTTTTTCAGGCCATCTTCCACTTCAAAAACCTAACTTCCAACCCATCAAATCTTGATTCTTTGGCCAGACCCTCAAAGCTCTATTCAAAATTCAAAGTTTTATTCTATACATGCATATAAATAAGTATTAACACAATACAACCCCCTTTTATTATCTCTCTCCTCCATTTATTCAATTATACCTTTGGTCATCTTTAGTCTTAAAATGGCTTTCCCCTTATTCCTTGCTTTATTTATGACTCCCCACCCTCTAAAACCAATTAAAAAATCTTCTTCTTTTCCCCCACTTTCCATGCTTTTCTGGATTCAGAAAAGCTCATCTCTTAACCTTTCTTTACTCACTGAGGGCTTTGAGTACATTTGTTTTTAAGTTTTCCTCCATTCCCTACTCTCCCCAGCTAGGCTTTAAATATCACAAGGGCTTTCCCTTCAGTGTCCCTTTGAGGCTCTTGGGGGAAAGGAAAATTGGACACTTGAAGCAAAAATGTTCTAATAGTATGAAAGTACTAAAAGATTCTGGTAATGTTATTACAAAATCTGCATCTTAGCTGAAGAATGAATAGGAGATGGAAAAAGACTATGAAATGAATGAAAACTGTAATGAGAAGCCCTAGGTACTGAGGCCTCAAGGAAAGAATAAAAAAAAAATTATGGCTGAAATTATGGAGAGTAAGGATTGAGCTTTAAGTCTATGATTCTCTAATCTGGCTGTAAGGAAAGGGCTAATTCCTTAGGGAATTAGGGATTCTAGAGACACTGTGCCCTTCAAGGCACAGGGGACACTGAACCTTCAGGGGCAAAGGATAAGTATCAATGTGTTAGAGACAAAGAGCCTGTTAAAACATCACCAAACCCCTGCCCCCAAAAAGTGCATACCAGGAAGCAGGATACAATCAATTACCTCAAGAAAGTGTCAAGCAGGCATCCTGCTTCAAGAAGTCACACATACACCACATTCCTCCCCTTACTCAATTTCCTGACAAATGGTCAAACAGATGTTACATCCTTTGTTATATGAAAGTTTGCTTTGATACACAACGTATATAAACCCTGTACTTTGCCTCAATAAACGAGCTATTCTGCCCTTATACAGAATGGTCTCCATTCTTTCCTTTCACAGCTCATCCCCAGGTTGAAGCCTCCCCAGCCTTCGGCTCACAGGCTGATGCGAGATTTCAGGCACCCTTAGTTCGAGACCCGCGGGACGGGTCATCAATGGGCTTGAGGTTGGGAATAAGGACCTTAGAAGTCAAGAACAAAGGTAGTGGTATGAAACGATAAAGCTGCAGGAAGGATAGGGAGTGGGATGAGTCCCTAGGCATCACTGATATCCAGTAACAGTGAGTGGAAAGGGGCAGCTAGGTGGCACAGTGGATAGAGCACCAGTCCTGAAGTCAGGAGGACCCGAGTTCAAATCTGGCCTCAGACACTTAACATCCTAGCTGTGTGACCCTGGGCAAGTCACTTAACCTCAATTGTCTCAGCAAAAAGCAAAAAAATAAGAATAAAAAAGAGTGAGTGGAAATACTAAGTCCTTGGGCAAATGGGTGTATTGATGGAGGCTGAGGTGACACATAAAACAGATGAGAGGGACACTTTCCTCAGAGGCCTCACCCTGGGCAGTCTGTGACCGCACAAAGGTCTTGATAAGTGTGTCGGTGGTCTGTGTGTAGAGGGACAGGGCGTAGCGTAGGGACTGCAGATCTGGGCTCTTCTCAAGAAAAGTTTTCTTCAGTCCGTTGCCACCAGCATGAAAGTATTGCTGTAAGAGAACCAGTTATCATTATAGCTTCAGAAATACTAGATGTAGGATTGATAGAAAAGAGCTAAGAATGAAATTAAAAGGAGAGGAGAAACACAAGACAGAAGGCAACACTTATTCCAGTAAGCACCACATCCAGGATAATGCCAGATAATAATATCAGGATGATCTCAGAATCTTAAGGGGTGGAAGAGAACTTAAGAGTGCATTCTGTGCAACAAGAATCCTCTCTGCTTTATCTAATCTAAGGTGTCTTATTAAGCACCTACTATGAACAAACACTTTCTATGCACATATGTTTACCTATGTACATAAAAAATTTGAGGGACAGAATATTAACAACCAGAAGAATCAAAAACATTTCATCCCATAGCACCTAAGCTCAGCTTTAAGGGGAGGTAAAAAGCAGAGATGAGGAAGGAGGACATTCGGACATTCCAATCATGGAGAACAAACAAAAAAATCCTGGATATAGAAAGCTATAGAATACAGCAAGGCTAGTTTGATTGGTGTATGAAGTAATGTGAAATAAGTCTAGAAAGTTAAGATGAAGGTAGGAATGAAAATCTTTAAATTCAAAGATAGAAATATGTTTTATAATAGAGGTGACAGGAGCCATTGAAGCTTCTTGACCAGGGTAATGGCATGACTTTAAAATTACACATACATACACATACAGAGAGTAATGCAATCAGGAGGCAGCTGGTAGCACAGTGGATTAAGCAGTGGCCTCGAGCCAGGGAGGCCTTTGTGACCCTGAGCAAGTCACTTGGTTTGCCTCAAGTTTCCTCATCTTGCACTTAACTCCAGGTTGTTGTGAGGATGAAATTTGATAATATTTGTAAAGGGTTTAGTAACAGGTTTAAACTATCAACTATTATTATTGTTAACATTATTTTATACATTTATAAACAAATATATTCTATTATTTTTATAAGTATTAGTATAAAAGTGACATCAGTGCTCAGATAACTGGGGTCCCTGAATTAATAAGAAAAATTGTATGTTCACCCTTATTTTTTAGGTTAGGAAATTCTGGATTTGGGGAGAAAAGGAACTTTACCTAGTAAAGCTACACAATGTCTTTAAGAAATCTCACGTTAGAGGCAATAACATAAAGACATTACCCCCCCCCCAAAAAGAAAAAGAATTAGATGAACTAATACTGCAGGAGCCTTTGGTTTGTACACGATAAAAATTCTGACTAAAAGCTTAAATTAGGCCTTTATAGAGACCTGAGGCAACATAAATGTTTGAATGGTAATGGAAATCATCCCTTTGGCTCCAAATTGTGAGGCAGGGCCAAGTTTTTGCTCAAGTATATCTTCCTTGACTTGTAACATATGTGTATGAGATAGGAAACTTTCCTGATGTTTGCTAATTCCTCACCTACTTTCACATTCTCCCATGGGCTCATTCAGGAAGTCTGGGAAAAAAACACCAATGACCTTGAGGCAAAATCACAGGGGCCTTGGGTCTCTTAGAAAGCATTTCTTGAATGGAACAAGTTCTAAAGGTTCCCAGATGAGCTACTCTTTTGCTACCATTAGGAGAGTGGAAGGAATTTATTTCTCCAAAAATCAGCCACCACTATCGTAAGCTTTTACTGTTTTGGTGAGATTTGGCTTAACATATTATTGGTGTTACTGTGAAACCAAACTGCAGAGCTGGGATAAAGGGATACGGGGAGCTCCTGACTCGGTGGAATCTAAACTGTGTGGGGCTGTGGGGGGGGGGGAGGGGGAAGATGGGTCAAGTGAAGAGAAACCAGGAAGTCTTTCACCCCACCTTGATGGTGTCCAGTGCAAGGTCCAGGACAGCACACTGCTTTGGGGTGAGGTTCCGTGTCTCCTCCCGGACCATGTGGTCCTATAATCACAGATTGGGGAAAACATGGGATCGGAGGTTTACAAGAATGGCCACTCCCCACCTCCTGCCACAGACAACTCCATGATAACATCTTCTCGGTCCTTTCAGCTGAAAGCCCCCTCCCCTACCACCCCTGGAGCCCAGCCTGTCTGCTGGTGCAGCCCTGCACCAAAAGCGATCGTCTCTGCTCCCTGCCTGGGAAGGGCCAATTGCCGGAGAACGGAGCACTCTCTCTGAGCCCCACAAGAAGGCAGAGAAGGTGTCGCACTTAAGATCCATGACCCCCTTCCCCATCTTGTCCCACCCCTTCTCAGAATACTCACGCTCGTCTCCAAGCCCTGAGCTGGAGCATCATACCTTGAGTTTGGAGAGATGGCTGAGCTCTTTGGCAGCTGTAAAGATCAACTGGGGCCCCTAAGCAGGGAGGGGAGGACAACAAAGATTAGATTTAAGAAACATACAGATTAATCACAGAAAAGGTGGCCCCTGGTCCTCTGACTGGATACTGTCCGGCCAGTGAGTGCTGCCCCTTGTGGCTGGTGAAGTAGGGCTGGCCGGGTGGGGCTGCTTCCGCATGGGCTCTCCGAGGAGGGGCAGGCCTCACCGTCTGGTCCGTAAGCGGCGGCAGGACAATCGTTTTCTCCATGGTGTTCATCACCACCCGCCACAGCTCCTTCAGCACACGTTTCAGCACCGTCTTCTCACACACCGTAGCGAAGAGTGTGAGGCTGGAGAAAGCCAGGGCATCAGGGTCAGGGTGCAGCCAGGCTCGGCCCGCCTCGCAGCCTCCCCAGGGTTTCCCACGAGGTCTTTGTCCCCGGTTTACTTGCCCCCCCCCCAGAAGTGCCTCTTCTCTGCACCCACTTGCTGTCCAGGAAGTCCATGAGGGGCCGGAGCACACTGTCTGCCTCCTGAGCCACGGAGCCTCTGGTGTTGGGGGTTACATTCCCCGGGCCACGCACCTGGCTCAGGATGTCAGCCATCTGTCGGACACACTCGTCAATCCGTGCCTGAAAACTGAACACCCAATATAGCAAGCTCTGGCTGCTGCTCTTGTCTGCCTCCTGAAGATTCTAAGGGGAAGTTCCACCTAGTCCCTGCTCTTCAAACTGCCCCAAGAACTCTCCTTGCTCCCACAGTGTCAGATACAAAGTGCTTAATGCTCCACTACTATGAGACAGGGCTAGAAAATGCCGAGGGCAGAGGCCGAGACCACCCCATAGTGGCCTGGACCACTCACCTGTTCCCAAATACTGTGCTGAGCTCATCCAGAACAGTGTTCAGTTTCACCTGAAGCTCCTTCAGGTTGTCTCCTGCCTCAGGATCCAGCTACAATCACAGAGAGTGGCCCATTTACTTTTTCCCCCTCCTTTTCCAGGAGGCTCCTCCATTTCTCCAATTCAACCTTTCCAGGTTTTCTTATCTTCTTTACTGCCTCAGTCCCTCCCACCCCCACCAACTCCCCAAATCCACCCAGCCCTTTACCTTAGTTGTGATCAGGCACTCCCACCAGGTCAAGAAACAACTCTCCCCTCCCCCCAGCAGTATCCTATTTTGGCTTTTTGAGAAGGAATGGAAGGAGGCGGTCGGTCCTTCATGCCCTACCTCCTTGGCCCCCATGGCCTCGAACATCTTCTCCAGTTGCACTCTCAACTGCTGCACATTGTTCATTAGGATGCAAGGCTAAAGAAAAAGGGCAGAGCTGCTGAGAACCTTCCCACTCCCAGGCATTGCAGGACAGATGGGTTACTAGATCTGCAGTCTCCTCCCCTCTAGCATCCCCTAAGTTCAGAGGGGCTCAGTGAGAAGGTAGTTAATGCAGACTGGTCAGGGTGCTTATCTTAGTCTCAATCTTTCCAGGAGAGTCAGAAGGCCTCTCACTGCTCAACACCTTCTCTCGATGGGAAAGTAGAAGAGAAACAAAGAATATTCTTACACTTGCTGTTTGTAAACATCAGACAGAAATTCAGGTCAGGATAAAATTATAATGAAAAGTAATGAAGACTCAGTTTGACAGTGGATATATTGGACCCACAGGACTGGGACTTGACACATAAGGGAGTCAGTGGCAGAAGAGTCAGGAGTGTGAAATGCAGAATTCCTCCTAGAAGGTCAGCAGTCAATCTAGCAATATGACTTCCTCAGGACTCTTGCTCTTCCCTCTGGGAGTCACTTAACAGCCCTCCCCTTTGGAGGAAGTCACCTCTTACCAGTTTCTCCTTGTCACAATAGGAAGGGAAATTCTTAGCTAAAATATCTGCATATTGCATCAGCACCTTTCCAATGGTCTGTGGGAAAAGAGCACAGAGGAAGGGCAGGGAGAGTAGGAGTTGTCAGCTTTGCTGTCATCCAAGTTGGGAACTGAACAAAAGCCACAGGACACACCCATAGAAATATGGCCAAGCGCCACTTTCCCCCAAAGGGCACCATAGCCATAGAGCCCCCAACCACAAAGACTGATTGCAAGAAATAGGAAAATAAAAATCTGTCCAGCCCCACATTGGTAGCCCGGTCACAGTGTCCAGCATCCACTTATCTGGGCCTTAAAGAACCTGTTAACATCAGCACTGAGCACGAGCAAAAGGGTACAGCCTGGGGCTCACATTATATGATCACAGCCTTGTGGACCCCTGCCCTGCCTAGGGGACCACTGAGACGGAGCCTAGACCTGACAAGCGGGGGGCAGAAGGGCCAACATAAGAATGTGACTGGGGAGGAATCAGGGATGACGATCACCTTGGCAAATCTCCGCATGTAATGGGCAAGGATGCCAGGGTCTGGGCATTCCAGTTTTCGAATGATTTCAAAACTCTGGTTGAGTTGAGTGAAGACATCCACCACGGAGCAGGAGAAGAGTGCATGCTCTGATGTCTGTTGGAACTGGAGAAAGCCCCAGGCATAGGGTCATCCCTTATAGTCTCAGAGGCTAGGACACAAAAGAGGCCCCTCAGCCCTGCGGCCTCCCAATCTCCCAAGGAAAATGACAAGTCATTTTTCCTGGCTAACTGCCCCAGAATAGGGTTTCAGGGACCTTCCATTCTTATGATGACACATGCTAGATGACGCCACCCCCTATGACTACAGGCAAAGGACTGAACAGCAGCCACATCCAAGGGGTTTTGACCAAATAGGAATCAGGCACTGGGCAGAGCTGTCCAGCCCATCACTTCTGAATCTGAAGAGAGAAGCCCCGTCCCATCCTGACACCTACCCCATCTTTCTTGTCTCTCTCGAGAGCACCATGCAGGAACTCCAGGGACACATCCTCATTCTCATCCAGCCATTGCAGCACAAATTGCTCAAACCACCTGGGGCAGGGGCAGGAAGACCAATGAGAGAAGCTGCCCTTCCTTTCCTGGTTTCTTTGCTGGCCCACCCTAATCCAAGCCTGCAGCTCCTCTCCCCCTTCTCCCCTTGCAGGTTGGGTGCCTAGATCCTCCTCCTTCTTACACCCAACTCCCACCACTCTGACAGCCTGACTCACGCTGGGTATTCAGGCACCTTCCCCTGGAGGACTGGCAGATCACGAACATATTCATTGTGAAGCCACTTAACCTTGAAGTGCAGGTTCATGTAGTCAGCACTTTTACAGAGTCGGTTCTTCTCATGCTCTGAGGGAGAAAAGGTCAAGGTCAATTGGTAGGGCCTATAGCTACCATGCTGTCCTCTAAAGATAATAAATAAGCCCAGATGGAGCTCTTCAAAGAATGTTCCCAGAGTCAGGGGAGCCCCATAGCCCTTTTCTGACAATCTGCACAGACAGACACACACGCATGCATACACAGACACCTGTGGATGCTAATCAAGACAACGAGACTGGGAAGATACTTTCTTAGGGAGCTCTTGATTTGGCTTTGGCATCCAAGGCAGGGAGGGAATGGTGGTAGTGTATGGAGAAGAATCACCAGTGCTACAGTTATCATGAACCAATGCAGCTTTCCTAAGACCAACTACTTCTAGAAAGAGTTGCCTTCAAGGGGCTCCACCTGTTCCAGAATATGAGAGCTAGCACATACACCATGAATCAATTAAGAACAATTTTACAGACGCATCAAAGGCTAATACACAATTACACGGAGAACCATGTGGGAAAAGAACTGAGAATCCAAGAGTGCCAGCATAAGATGGAGTGCCCCAAAGCAAAGACAAGAACCAGAAAATGAACAGAACTTCAAGAGAGGTAAGAGGATAAGAATGTCCAAAATGGGGAATCATTAACATCTGAATGTATGTGAACACCACAGAAAGCTACTTAACATTGTAAAAAATGGGAATTAAGTAGCTGGCCACCTGCAATCTAAGTGGAGAAGGAAAGCACCTCGCTGTATCATCAGAGATCTCTTCTGCATACAAAACAAAGATTTACCACCTCTGTATGCGCATGTCTGACAAGAGAAGTGGGGGCAGGGACCATTCACAATGCCTTCATTACTAAATCAACAAGTATGCACATTTCGTTTGTGTGGTTGCATATTAAACATATCTAATAAGTAATGTTTGCATGGTGCTTTAAGGTTTGCAACTGATTTGTTACCTATGGAGACAGCCATTACAATTTATCTACTCTTTTGGCAATAAGTCAAGTCTCTTTACAAAACAAATATGAACAGAAAGCTTTGTAAGGGTTAATGTTGAAGAATTACCCATACATATGTTTTGCAAATAAAAAGTATTAATTTAAAAAAAAACCATGACTTGTAAAAAGACTACCATTTTATGTAAACTGTAAAAAAAAAAAAATCTAACAAGTAGGAGAGAAGCATCAGTGAAAACAGTATAAGACAGCTGAATTACTCCCACAAATCAATATTAATTGTTCAGACTTATTTATACCTCATTTTCTACAAAATTATAGCTTACATTGTATTCTATGAATGTACATCCTGATCAAAGTAGGCAAAGAAGGATGGTTTTTCAATCCGATCAGCCTTTCCTGTGTATTATCATGAACATTGCCTTTTGTTCAATTTTTTAGACCCCTGTTTATCTTTGAAAGTCTCTCAGTCTCACTTTGAGACACTAACCTATTTTAGAATATCAGCATATCTCATCCTGTTTTCTTTTAGTAAAATCCTCAAAATATCTATTCTATGGCCTTCAGTATTGCTAAGAAATATGTATTTAGTGTAGAGAGGGAGAAAAATTTGGAACACAAGGTTTTGCAAGGGTGAATGGTGAAAGCTATCTTTGCATGTATTTTGAAAACAAAAAGCTATTAAATGAAATTTGTACTTAATCCATTCAGGCAACCTCTCTCTCTCTCTCTCTCTCTCTCTCTTTCTCTTTTCCCTTCTCCCATTTTCCCTCTTATGTATGTATGTGTGTATATATATGCATATACATATATATACACATATATGTGTGTGTATGTGGCATACACACACACACACATACACTCACCCTACATGCCTTATCTTTTAACACCAGCTCAGCCTAGTAAAGCAATAGCAAGCTTGGAACAGACTCTTGTAGGTACAAGAGGCACAAGAAAGAAAGGCCTGAAGAACTTAAGTTCCAAGGCCCTAAAACCTCAGGAATGTGGGGCTATAGATCACCCAGAAGACTCCAGATTTACTGCTGAGAAACAAGTTCTCAGTGAGATGAAGCCCCATGGGAACACTATTCCCGGCCATTTGTAGTGCCCTCCCCTCCTCTTAGAAAACATGCCCCATATGCCCAGGAGAAGCCCCGTAGGGCCACTCCCCACTCTAGCTCTCATCACTGGGCACATGAGAAAGAGGGACAGCCGGTTAGGATAGTGGGGAAAGGGTAGAGGGATACTGGAAACAGGATATGGGGAACTTTTGGTGGTTGTGAGGAAGCAAAGACAGCACTAGGCTGAGTTAAGGCCTGACCCTAGCTCTAACCCAAAGCCCACCCTGCACAGTCCAGGACCAGCACTCTAGGTGGCCTCTGGTGTGAGGGCTTCATTCTAATACAGTGCCAGGCAGTGCTACTAGCTCCTAAAGCCACAGTGGGAGCTTTCACTATGCAGTGGTAAGGAAGGAAAGGGAAGGAGATAAAATGAAAGGCTGCAAGACTAAAGGCAAAGGGGCAGCAACCAAAAGCTCTTACCACCCAGAAAGAGGACTTTGCGGATGCGAAAGACAGTAGTAGGTCCTTTTGGCAGAGCAGAGACAACAGTGAATAATGCAAATGGCAGACAACAGAGCAGCCGTTTCAGGATCCAGCCATACCCACCTAAGATGTGCCTTGCTCCCCAACCCCTTCTCTTTTGCTTTTATCCAAGAGATGTAAAGACTAGATGATGAGCTTTGGAAGGACCTGTTCCTTGTGGGAGTTGCTTCTTAGGCTAAGGGAACACAGACCATAGGGTCCTGAAACAGTGGAGTACCACAGTCTATCTGAGGGAACCAATCTTTGTATCCCATCCAGAACCATGCTGGGGGTAGGGAGCAGGCCTTTCCCACTGTACAGAGCTCCTTTTTTTTTTTTTTTTTTGTGGTACTCTAAAACAAAAATCACATATTCCCCAGAGGAACTTCTTGAAGGGAAAGACTATTCATGTTTGGCTTTGTATCCCTAGGCACACTGCTTGCACACATTAGATGTTTAATAAATGTCTATTGTTTTCTGAATGTTTTTTTCTTTCATAGCACTGAGCTTGGGATGAAGACCTGTGTCTAAAAGTAATGAGTCAATTTTCACAGTGTGTGACTTGCATAATCAGCCTCACTACTTTATAGCTGGATCATGTAAATACTTGGAGTGAATCCTAAGAGATGGAGTAATAAAGATGCTCAACAAAGGGACAGTCAGCACCTTATCACTAATGGCACTGCCACTGAAGCCTCCATCTCAATAGTTTTAGGGGCATCCCTACCTAAAGGTAGGGGTTTCTGCCTCCAAATCTTTGCCCACACAATTCTTGCAACTCCTGTAATATTCTTCTCTCTCCACTCTATTTATCTATAATCTATCTATCCTTCAAGAATGAGATCAAATCCCACCTTTCCTATGAAGTCTTAGTCTTATCTGCTCATACCAGCTTCAGGTATTTTTTTCCTTATTTATCTAGACTAAAAGCACTTATTGTCCATACAATTCATTTGCACTGTCTTATGACATTTCCTCAATGTTTGCATTGAACTATAATTAACTTCTTGCAGTGAATTTAACTTTCCATATGCTTGTATCTTATCTCTCTCATGAAGCTGATTACAGGCTCTTTGAAGGCAGGGATTGCATAAGCCATATAGCACTATGGAAAGCACTGGATTTGTAGTTCAAGAAGTTGGGTTCAAACACTAATTCGACTACTTATTGGGTATGTGACTTTGGGCACTTCATCCCTTTAGACTCAAGATTTTTCATGTGTCCAATTAGAGGGTTTGAATTAAATAACCTTTGAGGTCCCTTATAATTCTATAGCTACATTCCTATTTACCATGGCCATGATATGATATGGAGATAATGCTACTTCCCTATTTACAACAATATTGCCCCCTCCTAAGACTAATACCCAAACCCATTTTTCCTTCAGCCTTCAAAGTTGTCCAAATTCTACGTCATCCTTATTCTGCCCTGAGAACTGAGTAGAAAGATAATTTCCTCTGACCAAGCTGTCTCATCCCCACTAAATCAGACTAGGGATACAAAGATGCACAAATGTTCAACAACATAAGGACAGATGGACATAGGTGAGAATAACTGGAAGAGTGTAGTGAGAGCCCTGCTCTTGAGAATGGGAGAGGGAACATCTATGAAGGAGGACTGGCCTGGTTTAGAATTCTGCCATGCCAGGGAGAGAGTTGAAGGAAGAAGATGACTTTAACTATTTACCTTCCAAGGCATACTTCATGTCCTGGGCAAATAGGTGCCACATCACCTCTGCACTGACCTTGCCCACATTCAGCTCCTGGGGGAACCTGGAGAATGGAAGGGGTTTCAGAGTTAGGGCACAAGATAAGGCCTGCTTAGCTCTATCACTGAGGGCCTGGCCCAAGGGATTTCTCAACTAGAAAGATCCAGGACAGGGAATGCATAAAACTAGAGGTAGAAAGAGAGGAAGGCCAGGAGAGGGGAAAGGAAAGAACCAAAGGAGGGAGGTGGAGAGGCCCAATTTGAAGAGAAGTAATCTGGGGAGAGAAGAGAAGCCTAGGCTCATGGGAAAGGAGACCTAAGGAAAAGGAGAGGCAGGGCCACAAGAAGGGGTCTGATACCCCAAGAGAAAAAAAGGAAGCGAGGTCCTAAGGAGAGAGAGGATCAAGCATGGTGAATGCCATACTACTGAATACAGGGTCACTGAGCCTCCACAGAGCACATCCTGAACATATCTAACCCAAAAGGTCTGTTACCCAGGGGAGTTGACAGCCAAAGGGGAAAGGAGCACCCTGGGCATCTCTGCACCCACCTCAAACCCTAGTCAAGGCAATTAACCAGACAGACACAAGAGACAGATGGACAGACAGATGAATGGGAAGAGGAGGTGGCATTGTAAACATATAGGGACAGAAAAGAAAAAGGCCATTAGACAGAGTGGGGCTGAGTGCAGCCAGGGTCTGGGGAGAGGGGTGCTTGCTCACTGGTTCAGGACAGGTGTGTAGGCATTTTTATCTTCCTCAATGATGGACACAATGAGAGTAATAAGCTTGGGCCAGAAATCCAGATTCCGGATACTGGGGCCTTGATCCTCTGGAGGCAGTTCCTGTTTCTTGTTCCAGAAATCATAGCAATATTAAAACATACACAACATAGACATCCCCTGGATCCTCTCCTCTACTGAGGAAACATCCCCCTCCTTCTCAGGGAAAGGATCTTGTTTTCTCCCAAAGACTCTAGCCCCATAATCCACATCCCTCCCTCTTTTAGGCCGGCCTCCTCCCCAAGGGTAGGGAATTCTCCACTCTTATTGGTCCACAACAGCTGCATCCTCAGGAGCTCCCTTCTGACTCTGCAGCATTGACCTGCTCTCCTCCATCTAAACCCTGTACAAAAGTACTGACACCAGTGTGCACAAAGGAAAATT
Source organism: Myrmecobius fasciatus (assembly GCA_023553655.1). NCBI lineage: Eukaryota > Metazoa > Chordata > Mammalia > Dasyuromorphia > Myrmecobiidae > Myrmecobius > Myrmecobius fasciatus. Next base: position 349,401 of record JAJPUD010002136.1, read on the forward strand.
AGAAACTCACAAAGTTGTAATTATTTAGACTGATCTAGGGGCTCCTAGAATTTACAGTGTAGAAACCTTACCATTCCTACAGATAAATGAAGTATGTAAGGGACTAAGCCCAGCCCCAGACCCATATAAGACCCAGAACCAAGGAGAAATAAATGTTCTTAAAGTATTACTGGATTTTGTGCTCCACCCCACTGTAAGTAATGACTGACCCCCTCCCATTCTCTCCTATCTGCCAATCTCTGAATCACAACTACCCTATGATCCAGTTTGTATTATTACATTTTATCTAGAGTTGGAGAGAAATCTTGCTGCCTGTAAGACAACCAGGGGACCCTTGAATTCAGGAAGTCTGTGTGAAAGGTTGTACCTGGCCAATCTTAATAGCAGATTTAAAGAAAATGAGGGCAAGTCACCAATCAGACTAGATTGGTGAAAGAATTATGTGGTAA
>JAJPUD010002137.1:0-11175 GCA_023553655.1 Myrmecobius fasciatus
TTGTGATACTTTCTGCTTGTTTGAGTATTATTCTGAACTTTTTGCTCTCTTTCTATTTTGTGTGTGTGTATTTCATTATAATTTCTCATAACTTCTCTCTCCCTCTCAAAAGTTTTCTCTTATAGCAACTAAATCTAGTCAAGCAAAACAAATATCCTTATCTACTTTCACAAGGCCCCAAGTTTTCCAAATTATCCTGAACTCTAAGAATTCAGTCCATTTCTTATTTAAAGTTCAATTTTTTAAAATTGCAGAATAAGTTTCTTTTCACTGTCTAGTACATCACCTACTTTGCCAAGTATTGAGATGCATAATTCATCATTAGTGATCTGGATTTGTGTTTGGCTAAGACATCAATCACACAGATCTTGAATCTTGCACAGTTGTTTTCCTTTATAATTATAATTTTATAAACTGTTCTTCTGATTCTGCCCACCTCACTCTACATTAGTTTTTTTTTTAAATAAATAATTTATTTTCCCCCAGCTACATTCAAAACAAATTTTTAAATATATTTTTTATGATTTTCGAGTTCTAGGTTCTCTCCCTTATCCCCACTCAATTTTTTTAATTAATTTTTTTTATTTTCAAAACATACATGGATAATTTTTCAACAATAACCTTTGTAAAACCTTGTATTTCAAATTCCTCCCCCTTCTCCCCACTCCCTCCCTTAGATGGCGAGTAATCCAATACATATATTAAACATCTACATTATATTTTAGAAGTCCTTCCAGGTAACTCTGAAACTATCCCTTTCATTATTTTCCATGACTCAATAATATTCCCTTACATGCACATATCATAATTTGTACAGTCTTTATCCAATGGATCATATGTTTCCAGTTTTTTGCTATAACAAAAGCATAATTATGTTTTCTAACATATGGATCCTTTCTTTCTGTTTTGAATCTCCTGTGAGTAAAATGCTGGTAGTGGGAACTCTGAGTCAAAGAATATATTGATAGATTAGAAAATTTGAATATAGTTCCAAATTGTTCACTAGAATGGATCAATTTACAGTTCCATTAGCAGTGCAAGAGGAAGTTATATCCCAGGAGGAGGATATTTCCATTGTCCATCTTTATAAAGGTAAAAGAAATAGATTATTCTGTGACAATTACAGGGGAATCTCTCTCTTACTCCCTGCTGGTAAGATTCTTGCCAGGATCCTCTTTAATAGGCAAACCCTACACCTAGAAAAAGGTCATCTACCTGCCAGCCAGTGTGGCTTCAGAAGGGACCAAGGAAATATTCCTCACACCATGCACATGTAATGCCCATCTTTTCATTTGTGGTTGTAGCTGCCATTTGCAGAGCCAGACACTGTTTATGAATCTGCCTCTCAGGCTGTCTGCAATTGATTTCCCAGTTCAGTCATTTCAGTCAATGAACCATCCAGTTCCCCTAAACAATGAATCTGTCTGGCCCTGGGCTCCAAAGTGATCAGCTTTACACAGAATTATCCCAAAAGAGAAGTTATTTTGGCGTCATGTAAACATGGCCTTTGCCTCATATTGTCTCTTCTCCACTTCTAAGCCACTTCTGGGACTTGAGAAAGAATAAATGATAATAATTGTAGTTGCTATGTCAATTTTATTGGGCTATTTTCAACTCATATACTGATTGGTTTGCCCAAATCAAGTAATTTATTTTCCTTTGCTACCAGATTGTCCTTGATTTTAATGATGAACTTTCCTTTGATGACCATCTCAAAAACAGACAAATTGTTTGTCTTCTCAATTGCGCAACAAGGTCTGGGAGGGAGGGAGAAAATTTGGAACTTAAAATTTGGGGAAAAAACATTAAAATTGTTTTTATATGTAGTTGAGGAAAAATAAAATGCTTAATTAAATTTAGAAAAGTAGACATGAAAGGTGCTACAAGCTCCCACCCAAAAAACTTCTGATGTGACTCAGCCCTGGAAGTCCTTCTTGTCTAGATATTCCTTTTCTCACACCAGAATCTCTCCTGTTATAATTTGAACTCATTAGCTTGGGTCCAAGATTCTTAGAAGAAGCAGAATACCTCTCCAGGGCAAGAAAATGGGATTCTTGCCTCTGTGGGAAGCAATACCAGGTTCTCCAAATCCATAATCCAGAGCTGTAACTGAAACAAAGCAACCAGGGATTGTTCTCAGGACACTGAAATCTAGAGAATGCTAGCAGAAGATTTCAACATCAAGAGAAATAAACTTAACAACAACAATTAGTTAAATAGGGAAATTAGCACATTTCTCTATGGAGGTTCCATCTACATTAATTCCTTTTCAGACTGGTTGAGAAGGGGAGGCTGTGTGCAACAGCTCTATGCTGTTGGGCCACCAGTGGAATTCTGATGGTTTATTTTGAGGAGAATGATGAACAAACTACTCCAAAATGGTGGCAGCCTCCTTAACTGTGAACTAGCTATATATTAGTATTTCTAAGTCCCTACTACAACATGGTAACTTGACTTCTCAGCCTCCAGAGGGTCTTTTGCTCTGGGCACTGAAATTGCTACTCACATTTTGTCCAATCAATCAACAAGCATTTATCAAAATGCAACATGCCTAGAACCATGCTACATATTGAGGTCACAAAAAACCAAAAATGAAGTGTCTATCTTCTAGGAGCTTACATTTTATCTATTAATTGCCAATATTCCATTACCCTGGACATTCTTCTCTTCCTACAAAAATTACTAAAGACAAAAGCTAGAAGATTTGGTTCTAACGGTTATGGGGGGAGGAAGAAGGGGGGGACTGAAAATAAAGATTCATTCTTTGCTGTGATATCTGTTTATTAGTTAGTAAGGGAGGTCCTTTGTGATAATTGGAAACTGGGTGGTACTTGAGTGCTGGTCTTGAAGTCAAGAAGACTTATTTTCCTAAGTTGAAATCTGCACTCAGATACTTACTAGTTGTGTGATCTTGGGAAAGTCACTTCATCTAGTTTGTCTCAGTTTCCTCATCTATAAAATGAGCTGAAAAAGGAAATGGTAAACTAATCCAGTATCATTGCCAAGAAAATCCCAAGAAGGGTCACAAAGAGTCAGACACAACTGAAAAATGACTAAACAGAATTTGTGATACTGGCACTTGGGATCCTTTATTTTAACCTCTTCTAGTTCTTGGAAAACTTCTCTTTCATCTTTTAAGGAATAGGATAATTGTTTGAAGAAATAACAAAAGGCTTTTTGAACTAAAACTAAATTTATATGAAATTAAAAATCATCCTTTTATCCCACAAAGCTAACAAAAAAATCCTATGTTCTAGTCCAAGTCCCTTACAACCACTACAGTTTGAATATGGGAACAAGAGAAGGGGATGGCTTGATCCCTGTGACTCTTCATGACAGATTAGCCAACATTCTCCTCAAAAGAAACTGTCAGAACTTCACAAGCAACCTTTCAGCTTCGGAGTCATCATACAAAGCCTTATTTACAACAAATTATAGTCCTTTGGCAGCCTGACTGGTGGAAGTTGAGGGCCAGGGTTCAGGAAGGTTGTATGTGCTACTTCAGGAATGCGAATATAAAGTTTTCTTTTCCCTCAGGCTGGTCAGTTTTAAAAGCAGTGGGGAGCCCAGCTGGCTGGCAACAAAGCCATTCTTGTGGATCCTTGGGGGACCTTGACCATTTTGGGGCTGGGACCCTGGCTGAAGGTATTCGATTTATCCATCCTGGTTAACAGGATGAACCTGATCTCACAACTCAACAGAAGGCCTGTAGAGCTGCTGCCATGGTAACCATTTCTGATTAAATATAGGTGGCTATGAATAGACATAGTGATTGACAAAGAGAAAAATAAATGCTACTGCAGACACCATCTAGCTGGCATGAGCATGCCTTTGGCTCTCCTGGGTTAACTCTTAGCTCGCCCACTGTACATTTGAATGTGATTGTCCTATCTTAGTGGCAAGAGCATGTGAAAAATGGGGGACCTCTCAAAGGCTACTGAGTCAGCTCCCATGATAGAAAAGAGTTTCCAAATTTCTCTTCTCAGGACATGGTCCTGACATGGCATTGGCTCACATCAGGACACCAGATTTTTTTATTGTCCTCCAAGGTAATCAGACACTGACCCTGTGAAGTCCAGATTGGGAAATATATAGAAACCTATGTTGAGCTCTTACTCTAGTACCAGAGTTGATTTATATTTCCACTTCATTGAACTAGCTGACTAGACTAGAGAGAGGGGAAAGAGAGGAGGGGACACAAACATGGAACACTCCCATCTGTGCTCCCATCATTTTCTTCCTCCTCTTAGTGCTTTGGAGAATCTGTGTTCCAGGGGACTTGATTAATTATCTCTATCCCAGTCTAGGCCACAAGGGAGGAAGAGGAATAAAGGCAGAAACTACTACTTTATCTCAAGGAAATTTTCAACTTAAGAGAAGGACTCTGGCTCACAGTTTCATCTCCACACAGTGGAATCTTTTGGACAATCTGGTACCAAAAGGTGACCTCTCACGACCTGCAAGCCAATTTGATCCAGTAGAAAGACATATTGAGGATTTTGATTTGAGGACCAAAGGGCTTGAAGGTTGGAATGACCTGATTATGATAAATGAGGAAAGTTTGTCATGAAAAATCTTAGAATATTTCAAGAGACTTTGAGAATGCTGGTAAGTCACTGTACTTGGAGGATGATCTCTCCTGAATATTTGCTTTAACACATCAATACATGTCTACAAGTTGACAAATTAACTGATCAATTCAATGCTATCAAATCAGTCAATTAATCTATGATTTTTTCCAAAAATCTATCATGGAGCCAACAAATAGCTCCATGAAGGCACAATCTAAGAATAGTATACATCATCCCTGAGGTCTCCAGGGTTTAGAAAAATAACATTGACTACAGGCAACAAGTTCAAGTGAATTAGGTATGGGCTGGGACCAAAAGATCTGAATTTAGGACTAAGACACTGGTGAGAGAGGAGGTAGAGAGGTATAAAGTCACTATCTTTTATTGTTGTTTTGCTTGTTTTTTATTTTTAAAATCATTAAATTTTTCCTCTTTCATATCATCTTTTATTTCCAAATATATTCCTCTCTACTATCCTAACTACTGAGCCATCCCTTGTAACAAAGAATGAAAAAAAAAGGGGAAGAAAGTAATTCAGGAAAACTAACCAACATATCAACCACCTGTAACAGCAGATGTAAAGCTTTGCATCCATGGTCTCTCCCCTCTGCAAAGAGTAAAAAGAGGCCCATTTCATCACTTCTCTAGAGACAAGCTTGATCATTAGAACTATATAATATTGAATAATATTGGTGGTTTTTGTTTTTTCCATTTATGTTGTTGTAGTTATTTATTTATATTGTCTTCATGACTGCTTACTTAACTTTGTATCAGTTCATATGACTTATCTTATGATTTTTTTAATTCTTCATATTCAGTGTTTCTAATGGCATAGCAACATTTCATAACATTCATGAACTGTAATTTTTAGCCATTTCAATTAATCAGCATCTATTTTGTTTCCAGATTTGTTACAACAAACAATGCTTCCATGAATGTTCTGTTGCTGTGGGTACCTCTCTTTCTATCTTCAACTTCCTTTGCAATATATGTCTAAAAGTGTGATCTCTGGGTTCAAAGATAAGGATATTTTATTCATTTTTAACGCAATTCCTAATGGTTTGACCTAATCACAACTTTGTCAACTCTCTATTTGTGTGACTTTCCACAGGAGACTGAGAAAGATCTGGTCAAAAGTTGTCAAAGTAAGCTTTAGGAGTCATTTAATTGATTCATTTTATTGTATTAATTTTTTTAAAAAAGTTTATTTTTACATTGAGTCTTCAAATGTTCTTATCTGTAGCCAGACAGAATTATATAATATTTATTCCTATAAGTTTTTTCTCTTAAATATGTTTTATTTATTGTTATAGTCTTAACTCTTAAGCATTTCCATTCCACAGGATCACAAATTCTTATTCTGGTCTGAGCTGAAAACCTGTCTCTAGTTTCTACCTTTTCCTTTTATCTAGTGAATTAAACATCCTTTACTAACTGTGTTGTTTGCAGTCTTTTGCTCAGTCATGATGGCACTGCAGTAGAAAACAAAATAAATTCAAATTATATATGCCCTGGAATTTTCAGGACTAGAGTAATCCCATATTTGAGGAGCTTCCAAAATTTAGGAAAATACTGGACTCACAGCTGCTCTGTGGATATTTTATATATTTGTTTCATATCATCTGATTATTAAATAATATTTATTTGATTATTAATTCAGTACTGAGTAGAGTCTGCTTAAGTGTCCAAAAACACACATTTGCTTCTGGGTAAAGCTGGCATTGTAAGGCTAATGGCACATGACATGTTCAGTGAGATACAATAAGGGGGATGAAGACTAAGAGTTAAGTCTATATATTCCCTGATAATGAGTTGACAACAACCCATAGACAAAGACATTGAAAAAGGATGGAAATTTATTCTGGTAATTAAGGAGAACACAGCACTTAATCTCACTTCATTTCCAAAAGGATAGACACAAACCACCATAATGAGCATGGGATTCCTCAGTGAATAATCATCAATTCTATCCAGCAGTTAACTAGAAAATGGTGGACTAGATGACATTTAAGGTCTTGGCTGTCAATGCTGATGTCAATATTGAGTTGCTCTTTCTGTCACTAGCTAGGAGTCTTATTGATGAGGACAGACAACTAGAATCTACTCAGAGTGAATCATCAACTAGATCAACTAGAATAATAACTACTCCCGAAAATTCCAGGACATATATAATTTGAATTTATTTTGTTTTCTACTGCAGTGCCTCCAAGAATGAGCAAAGGACTACAAACAACACAATTAGTAATTCTGTCTGGCTAAGGATATGCATGAGGAAGGGTCCCAATACACATTTCACAGCAGCTTTATACCTCTGGTATAATATGCATCCTGTCCACAGATAAGAAAGAGCAATCCGGTGCTTTTTTTTTTTTTTGTCAGAACATTAGGCAAAGAGTCTTGAGGCTCTAGTTACTATTATTTTCTCTTCCTGTGTTACAGACATAAAAAAAATAGGGATAGCCTGCTGCCACTGAATGTATAGCATCTTGAAAATAATTTTATCTGCTTTAACAAAAAAGCAGAATGGGTCTCCCAGGACTGAAAAGCAGGTACTCCCTCACTGCTAAACTTTCTGGTCCTGGTGAACATGATGACATGGTAGCAGTTCCAAGCAGCATGAAAAGCTCTCCAAAAACAGTGGCCTGACCTCCACATGCTTCAGCATCGCTCTGAGTAAACAGGTAGACACTAACCCTACAGATGCCTAAGCAAACAGACAGCCATTAGCACAAACCCCAACATGCTTCAGTGTAGCCCTGGGTAAACTGCCAGACCCCCACATGGTTCAGTGTAGCCCCCAGGGAAATGAAGACACATGCCAGATACCACCACTAGGACCCTACTCCTTACAAGGTAAGTGGCCAGACCCCTACGGCCATCAACAGCACCACCTTTCTTGAATTCTGAATGGTTTTTTTCCCTTTACCATTTATGTTTCCCTTGGGTCTTGATATTGGAGGTCAAATTTTTGGTTTGGTTCTTGTCTTCTGCTTATAAAACCTTGAATTCCTTCTATTTCATTGAATGATTATTTCTTTCCCCTGATATATTAAGCTTAATTTTGCCAGGTAAGTGATTATTGGTTGTAGTCCTAGCCCCTTTGCTTTCTGGAATATCATGTACCACGACCTCTAATTCTTTAATGTTACAGCTGTCAGGTCCTATGTAATTTGATATTGATAATATCCCTGATATTATCAATTGATAATATCCTTGATATTATCAATTGCTTCTTTCTGGCCACTTTTACTATTTTTCATCTGACCTGATAGTTCTCAAATTTGGGCATAATGCTCCTTAGTTTTTATTTGGGAATTTCTTTCCAGAGGTGATCAGTGAGATTCTTTCAATGCCTATTTTTGCCCTCAGGTTCCAGAACATGAGGGAAATTCTCCTTGATAATTTCTTGAAAGATACTATCCAGTTCCTCCTTTTGATTATGGTTTTCAGGTAGTCCAATGATTCTGATACTATCTCTACTGGATTTATTTTCCAGGTCAGTTGTTTTTCCCATAAGGTATTTTACATTTTGTTCTATTTTTTTCATTCTTTTGAATTTGTTTGATTCTTTATGTCTCATAGAGTCATTAGCTTTCACTTGTCCAATTCTAATTTTTAAGGTGGTGTTTTCCTCAATTAGTTTTGGTACTTTCTTTTCCATTTGATCATTACTTTTTAAAAAGTGTTTTCTTCAGTGAATTTTTATGTAAGAAAAAGCTGACATTGGGGCGGAGCCAAGATGGCGGAGTGAAAAGGTGACTTTCTGCCTCTCCTCCGATCTTCTCTCAAATCAACAATAAAATAAGCCTCTGAACTGATCTTCAAGTCAGCGAACTCAGAAATATTTGGGCACGGCTCTCTGGAGAACTTCATATCAGGTTAGTCGGACTCCGACAGAGAGATAAATAGACGACCGCTGTGCAGGCCAGAAGTGAGGGTGGGACTCAGCTCAACTCCTCATGGAAGAAATTCCAAACTCCAAACTCCAAATTCCAAACACCTGGAGTTTATCTGAGGCACTCGGGACACTCTGCCCTGATTGGGGGCAGGTGTTCTGGCAGACTTGCCTTGTTTAAGGAGTAATTCGGACTTAGTCCTAGCCCCCACCGGCCCAGCACCTTAAGTCAACTCGCCGAAGTGCCCCAGGGCAAAGCGTCTTCAGCCGAGGTTTTTTTTTTTCCCCTACCTTAAAGAGATATCCAAGCTGTCTAAAAAAAAAATGATGAAGAAGCAAAAGAGAGCTCTCACCATAGACAGCTTTTATCAAGGCAAAGAAACGACCTCAGATACAGAGGTTTCTTTAGACAAAAATCCAGAAAAAAACAGCAAGGACCGTCACTGGTCCCCGTTTCAAAAGGCCTTTCTGGAAGACTGCATAAAGAACCTCAAAAGAGAGTTGGAGGATAAATGGGAAAATAAACTGAAATCAGTGCAAGAAGGATACAGTATCTTGCAAGAAGGATATGATGCCCTGCAAAAGAGATATGAAAAAGACACCAATTTATTAAAAAATAAAATTAGTGAAGTGGAAAAAGAGTGCAGTGAACAAATTGGCCAGTTACAAAAGGAACTTAAAAAGGTAACTGAAGAAAACAACACTTTAAAAATAAGAATTGAACAAATGCAAGTGAATGACTCACTAAGACTTGAAGAATCAGTCAAACAAAAACAAAAAAATGAAAAATTAGAAGAAAATATGAAATATCTCCTAGGAAAAACAACTGACTTAGAAAATAGATCTAGGAGAGACAATCTAAGGATTATTGGACTTCCTGAAAGCCATGATGAAAAAAAGAATCTAAACACTATCTTCCAGGAAATCCTGAAAGAAAACTGCCCTGAGATTGTAGAATCAAAGGGCAAAATCACCATTGAAAGAATTCACCAATCACCTCCTGAAAGAGACCCCAAAATTAAAACCCCAAGGAATATCGTGGCTAAATTTCAGGACTATAGCACCAAGGAACAGATTCTGCTAGCAGCTAGAAAGAAACAATTCAAATACCGAGGATCAATAATTAGAATCTGTCAGGATCTGTCAGCTTCCACACTGAAGGATCGAAGGGCTTGGAATCAGATATTCCGAAGGGCAAAGGAACTTGGATTACAGCCAAGAATAACCTATCCAGCTAGAATGAGCATTATCCTCCAGGGAAGAAGATGGTCATTCAATGATATAGGTGAATTTCACCTATTTCCAATGAAAAGACCGGATCTGAACAAAAAATTCGACACCCAAACACAGAACTCAAGAGATGCATAAAAAGGTAAAAAGGAAAGGACTCTTGAGACCTTTATTTTTACTAGGGGGATGCTCAAAGTTTGGGGGTATAATTAACTAAATATTACTTTGATAATATGAAAAAGAGAACTAGAGGGGAAAAGGTTGTCATACTGGGGAAAAGAGGGAAAAAGTGGTAAAATAAGATCTAAAAAAAAAAGGGAGGTAAAAACAAGGTAAAATCACTTGAAGAGGCAAAGAAAACCTAATATAATTGAGAGAAAGAGGGGAGGGAGATGAGCACTGTGTAAATTTTACTCTCATCAGGTTGGGCTCTAAAAGTGTATATCAGACATTTGATTTCACATAGAAACTTGTCTGTTGCTAGAGGGAAGTGGGAGGGAAAGGAGGAAAAGTAAGGGACAAACTAATAGAAGGGAAAATAGAAGAATCAGGGGAAAGGAGTAAAAACAGGGGGAGGGGATCTAAAGGGTAGAGTATTGTTTGGGGGAGAGGGTCATCAAAAGCAAAGTACTGAGGTGGGGGGAAGGGAGAAAGGGGAAAGGAAAGGGGAAAACATAACTTGGGTAAATAAGATGGCAGGAAATAAAGAATTAGTTATTCTATCTGTGAATGTGAATGGGATGAACTCCCCCATAAAGCGGAAGCGGATATCAGACTGGATTAAAAACCAGAATCCCACAATATGTTGTCTACAAGAAACACATCTAAAACATAGTGACCCATATAGGATGAAGGTAAAAGGCTGGAGCAGGACCTATTATGCTTCAGGTGAACAAAAAAAAGCAGGGGTAGCAATCCTTATCTCAGATCAAGTAAAAGCCAAGATAGATCTAATCAAAAGAGATAAGGAAGGAAACTATATTTTATTAAAGGGTACCATAGATAATGTAGCAATATCTATATTAAATATATATGCACCAAGTGCAATAGCACACAAATTCCTAGGGGAGAAATTAAGAGAGATGCAAGAAGAAATAGACAGCCAAACAATACTAGTAGGGGATCTCAACCTTGCTCTCTCAGAATTAGATAAATCAAACTACAAAATAAACAAGAAAGAAACTAGGGAGATAAACCAATTGTTAGAAAAGTTAGGTATGATAGATATATGGAGAAAGTTGAATGGAGACAGTAGAGAGTTTACTTTTTTCTCAGCAGTCCATGGAACCTATACAAAAATTGACCATGTATTAGGGCATAAAAACCTTAAAATCAAACGCAGAAAGGCAGAAATAGTAAATGCATCCTTTTCAGATCATGATGCAATAAAAATCACATGCAATATAAGGCCAGGAGAAAATAAACCAAAAGGTAATTGGAAATTAAATAATCTAATCCTGAAGAATGAATGGGTGAAAG
>JAJPUD010002137.1:26180-78856 GCA_023553655.1 Myrmecobius fasciatus
TTCTTTCTTTCTTTCTTTCTTTCTTTCTTTCTTTCTTTCTTTCTTTCTTTCTTTCTTTCCTTCCTTCCTTCCTTCCTTCCTTCTTTTTCTTTCCTTCCTTCCTTGCTTCCTTGCTTCCTTCCTTCCTTCCTTCTTTCCTTCCTTCCTTCCTTCCCTTCTTTCTTCTTTCTTTTCCTACTTTCTTCACTTTGTTCACATAGGGTATCATACCCTTAACCACAGATGCTCTTAAAAGCTTTTGTTTTCTTTTGGCTCTCTGAACCCTCCCAAGATATCTTGGAGTTTACAGGCTTTATTTCTTTTTTAATGACAGGCCTTAAACTAAAACTAAGCTGATTCTCATTGATTGGCCATTAATAGTTCCCAGGCCAAGCCCATTTGATCACTGTTTGGGTCCAGATTGACTCAGATTGAATATAGATAGCAATTATTTCTGCTTTGGCCAGGAACCCTGAGGGTCTCCCCGTCGCAGATTAATTTATTTAGGTTTTTTTTTGACCAGGTGAAAGAGGAGATTCTTTGCTTCAGTTGCTCCCTAACCTGTTACACTGAATGATCAGTCAGACTGAGACCTGTTGAAGACCTTGGCTTAAAAAGGCCCAGGTCTCCCACTGCATCCAGGGCCATCTCCAGTCGTCCTGATCTATATCTGGCCACTAGACCCAGATGGCTCTGGAGGGGAGAGTGAGGCAGCTCACCGTGCTCAAACCTCCTTCACTTAAATCCAATTTTCTTGCATGTCACAGCATCACCTCTCTGATGTCATGGTCCTTTCAAGAACAAAGGACAAACAACAAAATTATAACTTGCATTGTCATGAGGTTTTATGTGTTTATTTATATGCATATAATTTGGGGCCCCATAACAAGCTTCTGATATCCCAGTTGAGAAGCTATTATTCACATTTTTAACAATGAGGAGCTTGAGGCTCACAAATCTTGGTTTGAAGATTTGTCCAAACTCCCATTTAGAAGCATTGTTAGGAACCAAACTCAAATCCAATTTGCTTTTCCTCACCTCACACTATCTCTGCCCAAGACCCCTTGCAGCCAGTTAGAGACAAAAACTAAGATCTAAATAGCCACAGAGGCTAGAATAAAAAAGACCAGGTAGCACACAGATTACACACAGAATCAGCATGGGAAACCTGTTTTATTAGAGTGTCCTGGGGAGAGCTGGCCACACGACTCTGGCCTTCTCCCTCACTCTCCACTCCTTTAGCACTCTGCTCCATCCTGTGGCCCAGCTGGTTTTGATATTTATAGCATAACTTAAACAAAATCAGAATCAGGTATTATATCACCTTAAAAAAATGATTGCCTCTGAACATGCAAAATTACTCCTCATGCAGTCTTTCAAGCAGACTGATCTCTGCCTAGATCTTGTGCAGGAAGGTGGGAATCAAGGAGAAACAGTCCAGTTTCCCTGGAGCCAGGGCTGGGGACTTCAGGAGGTGTTCTGATATCAGAACTGTGTGCCCTGGCCCTTCCTGCCACCTTCTCCATCTGCAGGGGCCTCCCCTCACGCCAGCCAAGCCACAGTCAGTCTTCATGACTGTGTGGGCAGCCCTGTCTCAGGCACTTCATCCCCCTATGCAGAAACTGGGTCCTGTCTGAATGTGAGCTCTGGTAAGTTGAGTTGGTTATTCCAAACTTTTTAAAAAGCAGTTTTGGATCCGATCCTAGCGATAGGATGGCTGCTCAGACATCATTTGGAATGAGCCGGTCTTCCATGGATGAAATGCACTCCCTCCCCACCTTCCCTGGAACTCCTAGATTCCTTTCTGACTCAGATCCTGCTTTCCTTTTTAATGTTTCCTGATCTGCATTCATTGAATCTATTTTATACAAGGCTGGTCCTTTTCAAATGATAAACACAAAATCCATTATAAACTTTACTTTGAAAAGCCTTTCCTATTTGGCAAAATAAAACCTCCCCAGGCTTCTAAAGTGGCAGAGTCTTTGAGAACCCAGGGTCACCTCCTTGTCAGGATGATACATTGAAATAGAACTTGAGGGGAAGACATCAGGCATAATTAAAAGAAATATTATATTAATATGAAAAACATGTCAACTTGCAAAGTACTTTCACATATATCAGCTCATCTGAGCTGTACATCAAACTTATATACTCAAATATTATGAACCTTTTTATAGATGAAGAAATTGGAATTCAGAAAGTCAAAGGATTCATTCAAAGTCACATTAAATAGTAGATCCAAAGCTCAGTTTTCAGGTCTTTGACTCCCAATCCTTCAATACTCATTTCACTATAAAAATTATATTCAGTGCCCCTCATCAGAAAATTGGATTCACTTCTCAATTAAACCAAATATAGGTACCTACCACTATTCTGAAAAGGAAAATTATTATAATACACCACCCTAGTGAGACAGGAAATAAAAATGAGAACTAACACAAATTCTTATATCAAAAAGCAAAGAACCATCCAGAACAAAGGAGAAAAATAGTTCTTTCTAAAAAAAAGACAATGAAGTTATTTTGTGTTACTGAATAGGATAAAGCACCTTATTCTGATTTTGTTTAAATTATACTATAAATAGCAAAACCAGCTGGGTTAGTTATTGTGTATGTATGTGTGTGTGTATATATATGTATATGTATATACATATATATATATGTGTGTGTGTGTGTGTGTGTGTGACACACACACACACCCATAACTTTTTCCAATCTTTTCTCTTTCAAGTTTTGTCATGATTGAGAAAGGATGCAATAAGTTACATTGATGAGGAATAATAAGAAAGGAGGTAACTTACTGAAGGCTTTCTTTTTTTATTAGTTTATAAGTAGGCAAATCTTACATGTCAGATCAAAGGCTGGAAGAAAGCTGCTAGGAGATGAGGAAGACTGAATGCACAGAATCCTTTGATGCATAAATCACTAGGTAGAATAGAGACAAGTATCAGGAAAATGTTTATTTCCAGTTAAAAGATTCAGAGTGACTTAAAGGAAATCTTCTGCTTAAGTAATATACAGAACACCAAGGTAAGATGAAGCAGTGATAGTTAACAGTTCATGGTGAATGAGAAAAGTGCCCAATTTTATTTTCCTGTTCCTTTAAATGTTATTAATACGATAAATTCTGGTACTATTTCTTCAACTGTCACTCAAACTAAGTGTAGGTTAGGCCCCAGAGGGCGGCTACTGTCTCTGCTTAAGGTCCAGGACACATACAGAGGGGATGCTCCAGACATCTTTCTAATACTATCATGTCCACCAGTTTTCATCATCCTCCCTCCCCATGATTATCAGTCGATATCAGTTAATCTGCCAGATTTTTACAGTCAAGAAAACAAAATGAATTGTCTTTTTAATACAATACTTATTAATTACCTACAAAATATAAGGCTCTGTGCTAGGCTGTGGTGATGTAAAAGAAAAGAAAATAATCCTTGGAGTATGTAGTGTATTCTATTAGGTGTATTCATCTTATACAGATAACCAATACCAAACAGTTTGAGGAGGGAGAGAATATGAACAATCTGGGAAATCATGGAGAAGGTAGAATTCAAAATGAGTCTGGAAAGTTTGCAGAACACTTCATAATTCATTAGAAGCTTTTTTCCCCCAGTCTACAGCAAACAGATCACAGAGATGGAATATTATAATCATGAATAGATAAAGATATTCTCCCTATCATATAAGGGGATATTCCTCTTATATTCATGAACTCATGATGTCAGAAACTTCTATACTCATTACTCATGTCATTCTATCTGTTTCTCTCTACCTATCTCCTCTTCTTTATTGGTAAGGGACTCATTCTGGTAAGAAAGTAATCTTTTCTATAGTTTGATCATTTTTTTAGAACCAGGGACCTGTTCATGACCTAGGGAAGTCCATTTTGACCCCCTGATTCTGGGGAAAGATTTATGTAAACAATCTCCAAAGTTCCTCCCTTCGGGCTATGGATCTTCAATCACCATATATGTGAAGATTGTCCTGTTCCAATGACCCTAAAAGTCTGCTGGGCTGTCTAGAACAAATCCTAGATTGCCCTGGATGTCTTAGTCTTTATTATTATCACCTTACATGTTATGTGGGCCTTGAGCACTCTGGCTTGCTCATTCCATTCTGATTTTATTTTTCTCATCACATTTCCTTTTAGGGAGGAATTTATTACATACACACACACACACACACACTCACACACACACACACATGTATATATATATATATAACATTTATAACAAAACAAAACTTTTGAGTTGATGGACCAAAGCCTGAGAACATTTGTATAATCGATATAATAAGAATGGATAAACTACATTCTCTCCGACTTCCTACTTACAGATTCTAAAGCAGACGAGGAGCTAATTCCAAGCACAATCAATACTAGTTAAATGGAGGTTGTCTTAAAATAGAAAGAAGAACTTTTTTCTCATAATATACTTTCTATTGTGAACAGAATTTATAGGAAGCCATTGGAAGCATGCATCAACCTGAGCTGAATGCTTCATGCAACCTCTCATTATTATCTGAATTTGGGTGTGGAAAATGCTCATAAAATAAATGAGGACAGAACATAATTGCTTAATGAGATGTCAGAAGCCTGATAATTCTAAGACTCCAATATTTCCTTCAGACAAAGTGAAAGATCTCTCATCATTGACAGTTTCATATGTTTGAGAAAGAAAGAGTAAAAAATACAAAGAGGACAAAGTCAAAGATTGCATGCTTGCAACAAATAAGCCGTAGCTGTCAGTGGAGGAGTGAGTCTTCAAATATATTTTCAAATAGATCACCAAAAGTAAGCAAAAAATCAGAACAAGCATTTGTTAAGGATTTATTCATCAATGTCAAGAAGATACATAAAAGATGTTCCCTTTCAAGAAGCTTACAAGAAGCAAACAAGAAGACAAGATGATAAGTAATTATTCAGGAGTTAAATAATTAGAATCAAAACTGGTTGAACAATCAAATCTAAAGGAATAATAATGATTAATGGATTGATATTAACCTGGAAGGTTGCTTCTAGTGTAGTACTCCAAGGCTCCATTCCTTGGTCCAATTTGTGGATGACTGAAAACTCTGAAGGAAAGCTTGCATCTTGAATGGCACAAATGGGACCCAAAAAAGTCATGAAGTGTTTGAACAATGAGCTAAATCTACTGAGGTGGTTAAGACATCCCAGGGAGTACAGGGAAAACTCAAAGGAGGAACTGTACAAGGCAGATTCTGGGAATGGCAATAACAATGACCTGCACTGGATCATGGATTTAGAACTGACCGGACCTGTAGTCTGCTTCCCTTATTTTACAGATGGGGAAAGTGAGGTCCATGGTAGGAGTCTATGGTTGAGTGCAGGACTCCTGCAAGGAAAGGGAGACAAAATAGATACTTGAAAATAGAGCCTGGGGCTTTTAATGCGCTTTGTAACCTTAAATCTACATTTATATAAGGCACTACTGGTAGTATTACAGAATTTTCTTCCCACTCACCAGAGGGGAAGTCTGAAGGCTGGGTTACTGTCTCTAGGGCCTCTGTAACTGGCTCCAAGCCCCACCCAGAGGTTGCAAAGGCCTCTAATTTCCAGGTTTTCTGGTGGCAGACTAATTATACTCCTTCTTGAGAAAAGAATTACAAAGACTAACATCCAACATCTCCAGAGATGCTAAAAAGGCAATGGAGACTGAATCCCCATCATGCACAAGTAACTTAGGAAAGGCTCCAGGGACTCCTGCCTTAAAACTCACCAGTCCACATAGCTCATTCCTTCTGGGCTCTGCTGCCCACTGATGTATAATGGTGGCGAGAGGTTAAATGGGGTATACAAAAAACTGGCTTTTCTGACTGTGGCTGAGCACAGGAGCTTTGCAAACAAGTTCTAAGTGAGGATCCAAGCATGACAAAACCTTATTGGCCCCTGACTCAATGAGTCTTTAAAAAGAATATGGCTCCTGGAAACCGAGTGGATGCCCATCAATTGGAGAGTGGCTGAATAAATTACGGCATATGAATGTTATGGAATATTATTGCTCTGTAAGAAACGACCAGCAGGACGATTACAGAGAGGCCTGGAGGGACTTGCATGAACTGATGCTGAGTGAAGTAAGCAGAACCAGATCATCATACACATCAGTATTATATGATGATCAGTTCTGAAGGACATGGCTCTCTTCAACAATGAAATGTTTCAAACCCCTTCCAATTATTCAGTGAAGAAGAAAGCCACATATACCCAGGGAGAGGCCTATGGGATCTGAGTGTGGACCACAACATAGCATTTTCACACGTTTTGTTGTTGTTCGCTTGCATTTTATTGTCTTTCTCATTTTTTTCCTGGTTTGATTTGATTTTTCTTGTGCAGCAAAATAATTGTACAAGTATGTATGCATATATTGGATTTAATATATACTTCTATCATGTTTAACAAATATTAAAATACTTGCCATCTAGAGGAGAGGTTAGGGCAAAAGGAGGGAAATTAGAACACAAGGTTTTACAAAGATCAATGTTGAAGAATTATCCATACATATGTTTTAATAAAAAATAATAAATAAAAAGGAAAAAGTGAATGAATTAATGAATGAATGAATAAATAAAAAGGGGGAAGGAGAATATAGCTCCGCAGCTGGGCCTCTCTTTTTTTCTGTTTTCTAGTGGGACTTTCCATCAGAGGTGGGAGAGAAGAGCAGCTCCCCTTATCTTTTACCCCAGTCTCTGGCTAGCCATGGACACATGGCAGCTAATGCTCATATGCTGCCTAGGTGGGTTTGACCCTAATCTAAGGTGTGGACCACCTCTTCTGTAAAGTGAATGTATTTTAATTCGGAGATGGATGTGTCTAGGTTTGGAGGCCAATTTGTGAGTTTAAGAGGTCAGATGGTCCCTGGTCTGACTGGCAACAAGGGGATAAGTGCTCAGTAACTATTCCAGGCATCTTGAAGCAGATGATCACCAATAGAAGGATGAGCCCAACCTTTGGCCTTGTGTGTCAGATGTCTACTATAAATGGAACAGTATAAAGCCAAGATGAAATGTAATAATGTCTATTCAGCAGCACTCAAAACTGCCTTATGTTCTGATGAAATCTGGTATCAACTTCCCAGGGGATTATAATTAATAGTTATAAGTTCTTATTGAATCCTACTTTAAATATTCTTTTGGCTAATGTTTACTCATGAGTGTTTTGTGTTAATTTTTCTTTTGTATGTAGGAAATAAATATCTGCCCTAAACCTGATTTATATTGTATATTGAATACTTTTCTACTCCACTCTTTTGATAGCCTCTAATCATGATTTATGATTTAAGTATGTTGTCCTTGGGATGTGGATTTAATTAAAATATGGGATACATAAAATAAAAAGAGAGACATTCTACTCATTAAGAGATAAACTTCCCTGAATTCTGTCACTTCATGCATAGACCTAATGAGAGGAGTCCTTGAGTGGAAGAGGGAGAAGGCAGACCCAACTTTGTATGCCCAGTAACAATTTTTAATATAAAGTGGCAATATGCAAAGCTTCCTAAAAAGTTCCTTAATGTGTTGCTCCGAGAGTCTCAGCTAACTGAGTTATCAATACAAAGAGGTATCTCTAAGAAGCAAATCAAGTAAACCCTAATTCAGACACTGCAGTAAGCAATCTGGTAGGGGAGAGATTTGTTTAATTGGAATGAGGACAACATTTCTGCATCATTTAAATAATACTTTCTATTAGCTAGCTGCCTTTCTCCTAGGCACATCTGTTAGGGTGTCTATTATAAAACAAAGAAAAAGAACATGGTTTCACATACAGCACAAAAAACCCAAAATATCTTCCCATTAAGACCCTACAAAAGAAGAGGGGGGAAAAAGCAATCAATTTGCTGCTGAACCTGCCTCGATTTAACAATCAGTAAGGGTTATCTTCAGTTCAATTAATTTTTAAAGATGTGCTAAGTGCTTTGTACATGCAAAATCCTACACTAAGTTCTAGAAATACTAAAAAAGAAAAATGGCAGTCCCTGCCCTCAAAGAACTCACTATTTACTAGGATAGGAGAAGAGGGAACCTGAAACATCCTAAAATTGTATTCTCTTCCTTTCTCCTTAGATATCTCTAAAATGAATATTTATATGTAAAAAGTTTCTCAAATTTCCAAGGGAAGGATATTCAGTATCTAAAATTAAGGAGAAAGTGCTAGAGACAAGAGGAAAATCCAAAATGGGGAGATGCCACACAGGGAAGGCTTCAAATGGGAGGTGATATCTAAACTAAGTATTAATGGAACCCATCTATAAATCAGTCATAAATAAGCAATAATCAGGTTTCAATAATTAATTAATGAGGACTAAAAATGTTTTGGGTTCTGGGAAGACAAACATAAAAATGAAATTGTCTCTGCCTTCAAGAAGCTTACATTCTGTCAAAGGGGAAATATATACACATAGAAATGAAACAAAAAACACACAAAGTAAATCCAAGAAGAGGATTTGAGAAATGAGGAAATAAGACTATAATGTAGGAATTGAGATGGAGAACTAGTGGCATATTTTGTCTCACAAAAACACAGAATCTGAAAGTTATCAGACTACAAAGTCCATCTAATCCAATCTGACTGAGAATTCCTTCTCAAAGATTCTCAATACAACCATTCAGAATGCTTGAACACTTCTGATGAAAAAGGACCCCAGTATTTTCCTTATCTGAAAAATATATACTTAATATATTCTTAATATACTTATTTTAAGTATATTCCCTTCCTACCAGCATCCATGGCACAGGAGGGGAAATCTTGAAGTTACAAGAAGTTTGGTGTACCAGAAGAAAAGAAGAACAGGGCTGAGAATTTTTCATGGGGTACAGAGACTAAAGCAGTTCAGCTAGAGAGAAGGTCCAATCAACACTGGATTATTCCTCCTCAGCTTTGAAATACATTGGATGAAGTGTTTCTCCTTTTCTGTCCTCTCTCTCCAACCCTTTAGGTGTAAGAAACACAAGAAAACTCACTTATGTCCTATTTTACTATCTACCACTATTATCAATATTTTATAAGCTGGTTCTCTCTCTATAAGATAACCCAAGCCTGAAAACCCATTGGTATAGGAATTCTTCCTCACCTGTAGAGCTCAATACCTATGAGTGTGTGAGGGGGTAGGTCAGGGAAGGTGAGAGCTGGAGAGAAAAGAAATTAGGGAATAGAGAAGTGTAATTCTAGTCTAGTAGTCCCTCTCCTTGAAGAAAGCAAAGTCACCAATTGCTCTTGGAATGTTATGGAGCCCTTAGAGAAGGGTTGGGAAAGGAATGCTAAAGATGAACCTCTTCTTATCTCTCTTCAAGCCACATATTGATACAAAAAGAGAACAGATAATCTCTTGATTGAGCTATGTCCTCTCTGGAAAGGGGTGTAAAAATAAAATAATAAAAAAAACCTAATGAACAGAACTAGCTGAAGGGAAGAAAAGGAGAAATTTACTTGTCCAAAGAGACGTAGAAAAGCAGGAAGAATTGAATGAGATAAAAGAAGGAAAAAAAAAGGAATCAATAAACAACACTCCAAGGGGAAAGGGATAACAAATGGAAGAGTAGACCAGAGGTGAAAGAAAGAGAGCTAGTAGAAATAGGGACACCTTTTAAAAAATTAAGCTAAAGTAACTGAAGAGACATTGTACTGTGCTTGCTGTGGAGGAGGAAGGAAAACATAAACTGAAAAAAAATCTACATTAGAAATGTAATAGAAGTACAATAGTAATGGAAGAAAATATAAATCTTCCCCTCATAATTTTAAATGTGAAAATATTAATCCAATAAGGAGGAAAAGAATAAAACCCTATAAGAAATACATTCAGAAACAAAGACATACCCAAAATAAAATCTAGTAGTTGGAAAAAAAATTTGCTATGCATCAAGTGAATCAAAAGAGCAAGAGCTGTAATCATGCTAACCAACAAATCAAAATAAATTAGTTTATTTCAATTTTCTATGGGCATGTAATTGAGATCAGATTGTCTATGAAAGACAACCCTGTGAGCTTTTGTGTTTCACAATCTATGGATCAAAGTTCTAGGACTCTGCAATTCTAGCATGGGAAATTATGACCTCTCTGAGGGACTGTCAAGTCCAGTTTGGTGTCAAGAATAATCCTATAAATCTCCTAAGCAGTTAGTCAATCCATCAATAAGCATCTCTTAAGTGCCTACTACATGCCAGAGAAGGAGTTAAGTACTGGGGATATGAAGAAAGGCGTTCACAAGTCTAATAATAATAATAGCATGCACACATGTTCTGTTCCAGCTTTGAGGAAATCTGTTAGGTTTGGGGTGGGGAAATGTGGGTAGATACCAGGAAATCTGGTCCGGTATCTGTACATCAAGAAGTTATCCTTCAAGGACATTTAGTTTTCTGTCTTAAGGAGTCTGATCTACAATCTTTGATCTTATAGGTAGACTCAAACAACAAACATTTCTTAGTCACAGGAGAGAAGGAGGGAGTTGTCGCGAGCCCCTCACTCCCAATTTCCAACCAATAATATTGTCACCTATACTTTAGTATTGTAATCAATGATGTTGATTTTTACCACCTATGATATTGAGCTCTTGTAACCAATCATAAATAGTCCCTCTCATTTGAGTTCTTAGTTTTGTTGAGAAAGCTGAGTTCCCATTTATTGCTAAGTTCGTACTTTATTGATAAAGTGATCATACTTAGAACTTTATGCTTCAGTTTTTTCAGTCATAACAGTTTGTGTCCAGGACCTTCCCTCACACCCTCAGTGATACAATACTCCAATGAATCATTCTTACAAGAGAAATCACAGTGAAAAGTGTTAGATTTCTGCTTTCATCTGATTCAGGTCCTCCTAATTGATCTCCATCACATCAATTTTTCTGCACTTCAATCTGTCCTCTCCATAAATGGCAAGGTGATTTTTCTAAACTGTAGGTCTGACCATGTCACTCTCCCCCACTTCTCATGGAACTCCACTGACTACATTTCACTTCTAGGATCAAATGTAAACTTTATTGTTTGGTATTTAAAGCTTAGATATTACACCTCTCCACATATTCTATAAGCCAGCTCTACTAGATCTTAGACTGGTCTTAATACATGATGATCTATTTCTTTATTCTCTTGAGTCTATCCCCACTCCCACATTAAGCAATGATACAAACGAGACATGTATATAAAATAAATCTACAGTCTATTTGGCTGTAAACCATCTTCCTAAAATGAAGGCAGGCTGAGCAGAAATGACTCTACAGAGTAGGGAATCAGACTATCTATCTCTTTATCATGTGCCCCATTTAGTGGGAAAAAGCAGTTGATATTACCAGTCTCTTATTTTCTCTTTAGCTACTGGGCTTTTCAGAAAAAAAGTGAGATTTAGACATAAACAAAAGCTTCTAAAAGCTTCCAGTTGAAAAATGTTCAGATTTTCAGACAGTGGGTTTACAACAATATCTATGCAGGGTACAGAGGTTTCTGTGTGTAAAACGCTACACTAAATTCTATGGAGAGAAAAAGAAAATAGTGGACCTGGCATATACTTTCAAGAGAGAGAGGATGGAGAAACACAATTTAAAACACACACAAAATTCAAAGTTAATTCTAAAGCTGCATTCTATTTAAAGCTGGTTGAAAAGAGATAAATTTTAAACATTTGAACTGAGTACTTAACCATACTTGAGGATTTATATTTTGTTTAAGTCCTTCTTTAAACTGTGTAACTTAACTTATCCTAATTCCAGTTAACATCTATACTTAGAAATCCTGATTAAGGTATGATTTTGGATGAAAAATGCTCAATTGGGTAGAAAGGCATGATTCAGAAAACCTGACCTACGGTAAACTATGTCTGTGTTCAAACCATAACATTATAATCTAGGTATCATTATCCATATGCTGACAGTTTACTGAAATTGTAGCTATTATACATGAGAGGAAATAGTCTCTGAAATGCAGGCTTGCAAACATAAACCTATTACATGATGGCAAACAGGGTCCAAGCTATGTAGACAGGCAGATAAAATATCATAATGTTACCTCATAATTATATAAGATGACAGCGTTATAGCATTTCTATTCTCATTTGATCCTCATAACTATTCGGTGAGGAAGGATGGGGAGATATTATCCCCATTTGACAGATGAAGGAACTGAGGTTCAAAACTTGACTTAATGAGCATTAAATGCCCAGGATTTGCAGAACACTCTGCTAGATGAAGTAGATACAAAATTTAAATAAGATATAGCTACTGCCTCCCTTTATGGAATTTACAGTCTAGGAAGTTGACATTATAAACTATTATACATTATAATTATAAACATTATAAACATTATAAAAAATATGAAGAGCACATCAGAGAGTGATAAGCAAATTACTATACAAAGTCTGAGGAGAAAAAGCTCATCATTGACTTAAGGGGGTGGAAAGAATTGGTGAAAGTTTACAGGAGTTGATGACATTTGAATTTGTCTTTGAAAAACAGAAATTCAATAGGCTGGAAATGAGTAAAGGAGAAGGCATTAGGTGAAGTGAACAAAAACATGGAGGTGGGAAAGTATAGAAATATACACAGACACATATATACATACATACCTAGACAATACATATGTATATATGGCCAACAGTCCAGTTGGATTGTAGCACAGTGTATATGGAGAGGAACAGTATGAAATGAGTAAAAAGGTAAGAAGATAAAGACAAGCCCTAAGTGTGATTTCCAAGGGATTTGTAATTTATTCTATGGTCAGGAAGGAGCAAATGGAAGATTTTTGACTTTCTGGCTGCATATTATTCTTGGGATTACATAGTATTGTGTTATTTCAGGATCTTAGGGATAGTTCAAGCAGGTACCTGCAAGCTTTTGGTGTGCCCAAATGATGATTCAGTGCGATGCCCTCCCTGCGTTTTGCCAAGTTTCTGTCCTGGGTTTGGGGCTGAGCAACAAACACACTTAGAGGCTTGCTCCTGGTTGGAGTTCAAGTAGATTGCTATTGGAATGAGCCAGCTGGAAATCTCTGTTCAGTGACAGATTGCAGACTGGCTTGGCTATTCTATTGACGGCTCCAAGCTGGCGTGGGGGGCTGAAACTGAGACCCTGACTCAGCTGCTGGTTACTTCTAAGCTTTCTTCATGCTCAGTATCCAGCCTAGGGCCTGACATCGGTTTTTGCCACATAGAGAACACCTAGATAGAATCTCGTTGGTCCATCCCACATCTGTGACCTAATACTGAGCAGTGAGCACTGGAGATGCCACCTGGCACCTGTTCTGTTTCCTAGACAAGATCAGGCTTATCTGTGTCAGTCTGGGATCTTTTCTTTCTCTACTGTACAGCTGTGAGCGGGCCTTGGTTTAGTCCCTACACTGGAAGCCTTCTGGTGGTCACTCCAGGCCACACACCCTCAATCTCAATAGATCTGTTTCTCTATGCTGATCCAAGCTTGAAAAATGACTTATGGTGATTTATTTTTTTCTTGGATTCAGTCAGAACAGACTGGTTTTCTAGCTCTTTGTAGAGTAGTTCTGAATTCAGGGATGGGGAAAGGAAGTGTAGCAAGGAGCAAGTGGAGAAGCTGATGAGTAAAGGTCAAGAGTAGAACTGAATGTTGTCTCATCTGATTCTACATCTAGCACTTTTCACTGGGCTATACTGCCTTTCTGGTGGGCAATTTTAACAGACTGCACTGATTTTATGGAGGCGGAAGACTGAGAAGAAATCTGTGGCCTTGGCTAGTGGGATGCTGACAACAATGCATGACAAGGCTGCTAGGTGGTATGAGTTCAACTCTGGCCTCAAACACATACTCACTGAGTGACACTAAGAAAGCCACCTGACTGCCTGTTTCCTCATCTGTAAAATGGGCTAGAGAACAAAATGGCAAACCACTTCAGTATCTTTGCCAAGAAAACCCCAAATAGGGCCACAGAGAGTGGGAGACAACTGAAAACAATACCAAGGTGACGCCTGAGGTGATAAATCTGCTGGAGTCCAGAGGTGAGGGGGGTAAGAGGGCTAGTGGAGACTAGTGCAAAGGACTGAGGAGAGAATGGGGAGTGAAGAACTGGGGGCATCAGGTGAAAATAATTATTCAAAGTCGATGTAACAGACCAGCGTATAAAGGCAAAAGGACTCAGGGAGTCCTGAGAATGTTTATAAGCGGCCAGGAAGAAGAAAGTGGAGAGGGAAGGATTGAAGACATGAGAGAAGAGGTATAGTTGCTGTAGCCATTCCCCAGAGCAATGAGCAAGTATCAGAGCTAGAATTCAAGTCCAATTCTGACTGATCCAAGAATGGAATATTATTTCCATTTTCTTTCTGGTCACAAAGATTAGCTCGATCTGCATTCACTAGGTTCTAGTCCTTAGTTCAGTGCAGGTAACCCTCACAATCCTACCACCCTTGACCTTGAAAGACAAAACTTTCCCTGGTCCTCATTCACAGAAGACTTGGGTACTATTTCTTCATTTCATTTTAGAGGCAGAGTAGTAGATTCAGTGGAGAGAGTGCTGGGCCTGCAGTCAAGAATCCAAGTTCAAATCTGGTTTCAGAGGCTTACTAGCCATAGTATGACTAGGAGTCACTTAACTCTGCCTATTTCTTCATTTCTCAAATGAGCTGGAGGTCATGGCAAACCACTCCACCCCAAGAAAAGTATGGTCCACGGGGTCACAAAGAGTTGGACACAAGAGTGAAAGTATCATTATCCTCCTTCCTGAGGAAGAGAGAGAGCAATATATTACTTGCCAGACTTATACTCTCAGGGACCCTTCTTAAGAAGAAAAAAAGACAAAAATGAACTCTTTTAATTAATATTCCTTCATTCTTCTTTACAAGGTAGTAGTAGAGAGTCACGGGGAAAAAACCAAGTCAGTGTAGTATAGGCTATATACCCTTTCCATATCCAATCTATCTTAAATAAAACTCCATCACAGTTTGTAATCGATATTATTTTTTAGTGTATGCATGTTTAATTTTTCTTCTCAAACATCCAAACTTGGAGCAAGACCTATATCTGGACTGATATAATAAATGGCAATGGATTAGTGTCACACAGTGAGAAGAAAACAATCAAGTCTTACTAATACTTAAACAATAGCATTCAAATAGTAGCCTTAATATGTAATATGCCACTAATCTTTTAAAATACAAGTTTAAGTTTTTTTTTCACTACTTGCATAAATTCAAACTAAACAATGGAGACCAAAGATTACTTCTTGAGACACAGGGGTATTTAGACAATTAAAATCTTTATTGAAAACCAGATTTTCCCATACAACATTTTTACAAGAAAAAATAGAACTGGAAACGTTCACAGAACACAAACTGGTTTATTAAATGGTAAATCAATAATGTAGGAAGAGGGGTTAAGCCAATTCCTAGATCTAGGATGCCATTATCAAATAAAATATTACTGACAAAAAAAATGCATTTTAGAATTTTAAATGCAGGAAATCTATAAGCCATTAAGAGCATGAAAAGTAAATCCTGACCAAACTAAAGCCAGAATGACCCTTAAAGTCTGAATGAGCCCCCTTTGTAATATTTAAGCACATAAAACTGTACTATTTGATATATTTCTCCATGAACTTTTTGTGAAATTCTGATCGAAGGGTATCATTTACAAATCTTTTGTCCTTTTTCAGCTCATCTACTCCTTTGGCGCAGTTCTTAAAGACAACATCATCATCCCACCTAAAGGTGTTAGAAAAACAAAAGAGCTATTAGTTTTTTAAATAGTCCAGTTTGGAATGAGCAGCAGGTAGAATTTAAGTGATTCTTATGATTTTTATATTATTCTCCTTAGCACATGGTATATTGTTAATTCTATTTTGTCAAAAACCATTTCTTCTTTGTATATAATTGGAAATCTTCCTTAGAATCAATCTTATGTCATCACACTTACCTGAAAAATTACCATAAAACCTTTTCCATAAATTTCAATTCTTAACCATAGTAAGAACAACCAAGATCATGACCAATACCTTCATTATGGTTCTTCTATGAGAAATGCTCTATTTATTCCTGTATACAGTATATAGTGATTAAAGCATAATTAAATATTTAGATTAATAGCTTTATAGTGGCCTTTTGTTGTTGCTGAATTTAGAAAAGCTATCCTTAACTGAATATCTAGAATAAAGCTTTTCTTAATCTAGGGTCAGTCAGATTTAAGTGTCTATTAAGCATCATGTACCACGCCCTGCATCAAGTGCTGGGGAAATAGTTTTTAAAATTTTTTGATAAATGATGTTGTTCAGTTATGACTGACTCTTCACAAAGATACTGAAATGGTCTATGATTTCCTTTTCCAGCTCCTTTTTCAGAGGCAAACAGGATTAAGTAATTTGTACTGGGTTATACAGTCTGAAGCAAGATCTGAATTTAGGTTTTCCTACTTCCAAGCCTAATATGCTAACCTAACTGCCCTATACTTTGATAAATATTATTTCAATTGAATTAGTTTTCTTTATAATCTGTATATTTTAATTATCCATTTAAAAATATAATTCTGAGAATGGTTCAATGGGCTTTACCAGGCTGTCTAGGAGGTTCAGGTTACACAAAAAAGTTAAGAACCCTTTATGTTACTCTAGGGTATTCAACCAACTAACCAACCCAAACCTCTTAATAAAAAGATCACAAATATTTTCACAGCTTAGAATAAGATACTTTTTTTTTCAATTTTAAGACTTCTAGGTTTTAAATACTGAAATAGCACCTTAGGCTTCCTAATACCATTTTCTTGATAAATCAAAATTAACTAATCTTCTATGATTGATAAAGCTGGTCTCCAAAGTCAAATAGCCTCAAAAGGTAAAATCCTACTTTAATCATTCAACAATAACTGTAGTAGAAATAGTACTCAGAGAGTCTACATGTTAATCATAGGAAGAGCAAAAACTGATGTTCTACAGAAATAAAATAATGATCACTGAGCCAATACTTGGTAAACAAATTCTAATTGCAGTGTAGGCCAGTTTCTTTTGCCTGGGTCTCTAAAATAATTACTGCCCATAAGAATGTAGGGCTACACACATAACTAATAGAAAACAATAAGAAGCAATTAGATACCTCTCAAAGGAAATTTACACATCCTATATCTTTATACAACAAATAATAAATGAAAGCTTCATTTCAGTCTACCAGAAATGAGAGATAAGCAAAATACAGAAGAATGTATATTACAGAAGCAATATTAGTGAAACCAATTCTGACCTAGAGAAAACTATATGCAGATGATCACCCTGAAGTTGAATGTGAGAAGCCTTGCAGTAAAGGACAGGTAGAAGTGTTTGAGGGCATTCTAGTTCACCAAGCACAAGCAAATTAAGTGATTTTAAAGATCAATCTGACTTTTATTCAGTCAGAATGAGAAATAAAGCTGCTGCTCTCATCCCAGAGGGTAAAGAAAGCAGGCTCCTACCTTCTCTTTACTTTGAAGTTGGCCTGAGGCTGAGAGGGACCAGTGAGATTTAGGAGAGGGTTTCCACTAAGGATATTTTCCATCCGAATTCTCTCTTCTTCAGCCTTTTGTTCTTGTTCCTGTTAATTACAAAGAGATGCACACATGTTTCAAGGTAATTCTTGGTAAGGTTTTCTTACTTAAGTCACACACAAAAAAGGTTGTATAATTTAAACTGCAAAGCTTTCACATATGGTGGTACAGAAAAATTATACTGACAAGAAAAGACCAAGAGTTAGAAAGGACCACAAAAGATCATCCAGTCCAATCCATATCTTAACAGGAATACTTTTTACCCACCATCTTTAAGGGTAGTCCATTCTGCTTGAATACCTTCTATCTGGGGTAGGGTGGAGTAATGGATAAAGAGCTGGTAGTCTCAGGGGTCAGAACTTGGGTTCACATACTGGCTGTGTGGCCCATGGGGGAATCACTTAACTACTCACTGCTCCAGGCAGCTGAGAAATTATATATAGAAAGTTATTTACCTGCAAGGAATTTCTGCCCTATACTAATGAAATCACAGGGCCAGATCAAACAAACAAACAAAACCTCTTAGGAAAGATTTCTTTTTATCAAGCAGATAATTGCGTCTCAGAAATGTCTACCCACTGTTCCTAGCCCAGTTGTCTAGAACTCAATAAAACAAGTCTTCTCAATCTTCCACATAGCAGCCATTAGGTTCCCTTTTCCATTCTCATTGGGCAGGGTATTCAGTCTTCCCACCATCCTGGTCAGCCTATTCTGTGTATAGATCAGCTTGCTGATATTCTCCCTTTTGATGTGATATCTAGAACCAATCGCAATACTCCAAATATGATCAAAGGAATAAAATAATGCCCCTTCCTGGAACCAATTGTGTACCTGGGAAGTAGCTATTAGAAGAGGCTGACCAGATTAGCTGCTTAGTTTCACTTATGACATTCCTGTAGATTAAAACAAATCAGCACAGATAGTAAATCTTGGGGCCTTCCCATGTCTCCTTAGGGAATTGGAAGGCAGGACTGGAAAGAAAGGGAGTATGTGGAAGGAAGCAACTTTCATGGCACAATGAACCTGCTGAAGCTCAATGAAAATTATACCTCCCTCTGGATAGATTTCCCCTACCAGGAGGCAGCAACCCTGGATTCCAGTCTTAGGTCAATCACTAAACTAGCTTTGCACTAAACCTTAAGCAAGTTGCTTAATCTCTGGAGGTCACAACTACAAAGAAGAGATGGACTATATGACCTCTTTCTCTTCCACTTCATCATTTCTAAAAATATTTCTATGATTATTTGATCATAAGAACAAAGAATGTTAATGCTGCAAAAAGAAATTGGCTACAGTGATCATGGGATCTAATTTCTCTCACTGAGAGGGATTGATATGTGTATCTCCTAGAACAGACTATATATACTGGTTAGTAATTGTTGGGCACATATTTCAGTAGGAAGAACATTTCAGATAATATTTCAGAAACTATGGAATGCTTTCAATGATCCCAAACTGCCTACCAACACAAAAATGTTTCTCTTTGACACCATTATTCATTCAGTGATATTACAAGCTGGGAAACAGAATATTATTTTATCAATGATCGAGTAACACAAAGAAAAATGGAAAGCCATATGGTGGGCAAAACTGTTACTACTAACACAAACAAGTAAGCATAAATGATAGCAAATAAAGTATTGAGAACATATTAGATAAGTAAGAATGAGAGTTAAGAATAATAACTAAACTGTGTGCTACATTAGGACAGGTCAGATGTTGAAAGAAGACATTATTAGATGGCTCTCCTATAAAAAATTTATAGAAAGAAATCGAATAGATTTATGCAGAATAAGAAAGTGTAGATGACCTCTGACCTTAATCAGTGGAAGAAGACTCATACTGATGAAATCATGTATCTAAATGTTAAAGGGTATATTTCATTTCTAGACTGGTAGGCTCTCTGAATTGAAGATTGCATCTTATTTCCTCTTTCCCAGTACACAGCTGGTGTTCTGCAGAAGCATATTTGTATGGACTGCCTCCCTTGCCCAGGAAATGTTCTTTCTCCTCCTCCCTTCTAACCCCCAGAGCCCTTAATTTCTTTTAAAGCACAACTCAACCACTATCTTCTATATTTGGTCTTTCCTGATTCCTTAGCTGCTATAGTCCCTATTCCCACTCCTCAGATTTCCTCCTACTGATTTTGTACATGTATCAATGAAATCTTAGTTCCAAGTTTCATTCCTTATTTGTACTTCTAGAGAATGAAAATTTGTTGAGGGCAGGGATTGTTTCTTTTTTTTTTTTTTTGGTCTTTGTATTCAATGATCTAACCCCCCTGCCAGGCACAAAGCAAGCACCTAATAAATGCTTGTTGATTGACTGATTTGCTGGAATTGAAAGTTTGATTCAAGGAGAAGAATGGGTCCCAAAGGATAGGAGTCTTTCACTAAAAACCCTTCCACAAAAAATGAGAGTATGTGAGTCTAGTATAGAGATATCAAAGCAAAGATATGTAGGAAATAGTCAAATGGGCTACAGCACAGGAATAAGAGAAAGAAAACAGAGAGATAAGGCTAGAGTAGATTGGGACCAAAATAATAGCAACCCATGCCACAAGGTCAAAGAGTTTGGTCTGTTTCAGCAGGAAAAGGGGAGCCAGTGAATTTTTTGATCAGTATGTTTAACATGATCAAAGTTAAGCTTTAGAAGGATTAATATGGCAGCACTGTATAATTGTGAGAGCATTTTGGGAAAATTTTATTATCATTCAGACAAGGAGGAAGGAAACAAGAAGGGATGAAAATGATATGAAATATTTTAGAAGTACTTTAAGAAGGGTCATATGACTGGATAAGGTCAAACTATGACTTACTTTCAAAGAGTGGTTTTGAGCCTAGATAACAGAGATGTTGAATAACAGAACAAGGTTTTCTATAATATGGCCTAAAAATTACTTTAGGGAATGTGATTATAACTGGCATAAAAATAAGATCACTAGTTTTGAAAGCTAAATTGTGTTACTACCCAAACTTATCCTTTGCAAGATTAGCCTACAGTTACCAGATACTCATTAAGCAATTTTCCTGGTAAAGGCTTCAAATTCATTAACAAATTTCATGTTTCAGCTATGTTCCCCATAAGAAAAAGCTTTATTATGTACATTAATCCTCGTAAAAATGTATCAGAATATAAACATTTGTACACAGTCTCAGAGGAAAACAAATTAGGAAATAAAAATGAACCACATAGAATACAAAATAGTACAAAAGGAAAGGTAGCTTTCAGTTATGATTTCTAAGTACATGATTTGCATGAAGTCATTAAATGACAGACATGGAATGGGAATCCATGTCTCAGGCTCCAAAACTCTTCCCTCTCTGCCTTCTAACCCACTGTCCCCTCAGCTCTGGCCCAGATTTTCAAAAGGAAACAATAAGGGCAACTAGATAGCCCAATGGATACAAGCCCTGAAGTCAGGAAGACCTGAGTTTAAAGACACTAATGACACTTCTTAGTTGTGTGATTCTGGACAAATCATATAATGCTACCATTACCTCTCAAAAAACCAAAAACATAAAATGGGGGGGAGGGGGGGAAGGGAAGCACCTGGGGCAGCGAGGTGACACAGTGGATAGAATACCACCCCTGAAGTCAGGAGGACCTGAGTTCAAATCTGGTCTCAGACACTTAACACTTCCTAGCTGTGTGACACTGGGCAAGTCACTTAACCCCAACTGCCTCAGCAAAAAACCAAAACCAAAAACAAAAAACCAAACAAAATAAAACAATAGAAACTACTTGCAGGTAGTGATTTCATCATCCTCTCAACATTTCTGGGAAAAAACAAAAAAACAAAAAACCCCCAAAAAACCTCTCTCATGACTCACTTTCTTTTTCCCAATGGAACTAGGAAGAGGGGGACGGCTGTATATAGGGAACTCCAAGTAGATCTGTTTAGCCAAGATTAGTTTTTAAATAAAGAGGGCACTGGTGAATAATATAAAGAATTGTAATTCTAGGACCTTTATACCTCACAAGTTGAGTAGATTCTTTTTCAATAGTCAAGAAAATAAATTCAATTACCGTTATTTGTGTCAATGATGATGAAGAAATGCCAGTTGACCTAATG
Organism: Myrmecobius fasciatus; assembly: GCA_023553655.1. Taxonomy (NCBI): domain Eukaryota; kingdom Metazoa; phylum Chordata; class Mammalia; order Dasyuromorphia; family Myrmecobiidae; genus Myrmecobius; species Myrmecobius fasciatus. Next base: position 47,705 of record JAJPUD010002137.1, read on the forward strand.
GCATAATTTATCTTTTTAGGAAAGAAAATTTTGTTTCAGAAAGGAGAATGCATCTGCCACCATCATTAAAAATTCATAGTTCCAAATTATTTCAATAATTTGAAACCAGCAACACTATTTCAGTTTACTTCATTTCTTCATTGAAATTACTGAAAAGTTAAGATTCATTTCTCCTCTTGGCTTCCTGAAGTTGTAAAATGACTGCAAAGTTTTATACAACTTCTGGTACAATCTGGAAGGTCTAAAACTATTACAGAAGGCTGACAGTGTTGAAGTGATGATGTATCTGAATGTTGTTGATTAACAAAGCTCTGTGGAAATAGTGAATAATTTTAAAGATTTATGATTATGTCAACTATCAACTGAGAAAGAGCTCTTGACAAATTCTTTGAAATGAGCTGGGCCATTATACTCCAAAGCAGAATACAACTAGAAGATTTATTAGTATTAAAACAATGTAAAGAACATAAATCTAATATGCAATATCTTAGAACATGCAAAATAATCTAATCATTTTTTAATCCACCAAATTAAATCAAATTAAAAATTTCCTACCAATGTTAATTCACATGAGAATTTCTTAAATAATGTATCTGTCCTTAGTTGTTTTCTTTATGCTTTTGACAGCCCCATACTTCTACCAATTTTTGTGTTTCCCTACATACCCTAATTACAAAAATTCTTAACTCAATTTAAAAATAAAATTTAACAATTTTTCTGATTTGTAAATATGAGCAGTTTCCAAAGGCAGTAAAAGTAGACACCCTAAGTAGATTTTCCCAGTCAAATTTGTAGACAATTCTCTTAACATTATTAATTTCTGTAATACAAAAATAGGTATATTTAATTTCTGATGCAACAATAACTCACTTAAAAAGGACAAAAACCTGACAAACATGCTGTTCACCCAAAGAAGTATATTTATCTCATTAATTTCAAGGACAATTTTTTTAATGACAAATATAAATGGTGGGATAATGGGTAAGCTGTAGGGTCTTTTACCTTGCCAAAATCATCTGAAAGCTGCTACTTAAGAGAATTCATATCTTCAAATCAATAATAATATTTATTTAATACATCAAGGTTGACAAATGGCTTTCCTCACACTAAGTCTGTGAGGAAGGCAGCCTAGGCCTTCTATCTCCTATTTTATACATTAGAGTGGTGAGACTCTAAGAAATACTTGTCCATGGTAACAGAGAACAAGAATAGCAGGATTCAAATAAAGGCCTCATTCTCAGCACAGCTTTTTTTCCTTGGCCACAATGGCTCTAAAAGATCAATTAGGAGGAGGAGAAAATAGGGAAGGGCTCCTGAACCAGATTTTATCTAAATTGGAAAAGCATACAAAAGATACCAGAACTAAGGGATACACATCTGGGTTAAGAAGTGGAATGTGGGGCATGTATTATGTCCAAGTACAGGAACAGTTAAGTAGATTCTGTGTTTAAGATTCAATGACTTTAATGAAAATAATGACAGTCAGCAAATTACTATCATGGAAATGCTCTATGGGATGCAGTAAAGCTCTCATAACTTTTTGGATAAAAGTTACCTGTCAGTAAAAAATGTTTCTGAGCATGTACTCCAATGTGTGCATTTATTAATAAATTATAAAATCTATTACTGTACTAACATATAACATACAGGTTACAAGGTGAGACAAGTGGGGCTGAACATCAGGCTACCATGTAAGAGGAATACAATATATGTATCTACCTAGAATTAGTAAATCCTATGTGTCAGGGTGGCTACCGCGGGGCAGGATGTACTCAAGTTTAGGTGGGGGCAGTTTTGGCTGGGGTAGCAGTGGGGGGAGTGTCTCTTAGCCTCTCACATTCTAACTGCAGCCAATGATTTGTTTTTGGCTTTGACTAACCTTCCTCAATCTCCTATCTTCCATTTGCAACATTAGTGATGCTGACAGTCATAAATTTGTAAATTACTTTTAGATTATCTGAGAGTAAAGTAATAAATGCGCTGGAAACTCATCAAAACATCTATGTACTAAATTTTGTAAGACCTGATTTAGTTCATTGTAGTACAAAAGCAAATCATTCTTAAGCTCTCCTATGGATCAAAAGATGACATTTTAATGAATTTCTAGATTAAGTCTCAAGCCTTATGTGTTTTTGTTTTATCCTGACTCCCAAGAATCTATATGTTGACACTATAGTAAATGGACAGGAATTATTGGACCATTACATTTCATGAAGCGATGTCAAAGGCAAAAGAAGAATTAGGGGCAAAAAAGCTTCAAATAAGTCCAAGACTTTTACCCAAAACATCAGAAAAGATGGCTACTTTATTTTTCCCCTCAAAACAGGAGAGAACTTCTGGATAGGCACTATACTTAAATGTGGTAGCTTAAGAACCCAACAGTCAATCCCCAAGTTTCTAAACTATTTTATTTTTTAGTGGTCCAGAGAACAAAGAACATGGAGTCTTAAGTCTTTTTTTTGAACACTGAAGGCATTTGCATATATATTTAATCCAACATTTGCCAATCCATTAGCATGAATTTTGTTCTAAATAACAGTAAAAGATTAAAGGGTTTATAGTTATTTCCTGAAGTGTTGTTTTGCTTTATGATACCATTACATTTGTAGATCTGAGTAGTACAAATGTTTCATGTCCTACCTTTCCATTTGTACAAAAGCAAGTAATATATTATTTAAATAATTCCACATGTCACAATTAAAAGAAAGTAACTGAAGCCTATAAGGCTTAGTCACATTGAAGAAGGAGCTATTTTAGAAAGTACATATGGTAGAAGGATGGGGGAGAATAAATAAGAGCCAGAAAGAAATGGGAAAGATACTGATACGGAAAACAATTATAATCCAAAATGTACTTTGATTTACTCTTATGTGCAATTTCAATATCAAACAGAAATACTTAAAAAAAAAATAAACAAGCAAACACACTGATTTAATGATAAAGCACACATATTTAGGGACTAATAAAGCTTGAAATGATCCCAAAATACTGATTTTATAATTAGAACAGGCACTTGGAAGTGACTTTATCAGGAGTTGCAAGAGGTTTGCACTGTGCCTCTTTGTTCATTCTCCTTGCAACAAGGAATATGGATTTGTAAAACTTTTCAACAAAGACTTAAGCACAGATTTCTCCAATTCAAAGTCAACTAGTGGCACAATTTTCTAACCAAGTGAGACCAGAAGAGATTTCAGAGGAGAGGTACAAACAGCATAAAATATTTCATATGATATCAATGTTCCCCTTTTCCTGAAGTACAATAAAGAGAACATAGAACAGTTCAAATTTCAATATCTTTCCCAAAGCTAAAAAAAATTTCTGGGGGCAGCTAGGTGGCGCAGTGGATAGAGCACCAGCCCTGAAGTCAAGAGGACCTGAGTTCAAATCTAATCTCAGACACTTAACATTCCCTAGCTGTGTGACCCTAGGCAAGTCACTTAACCCCAATTGCCTCAGCAAAAAAGAAAAAAAAAAAAATTCTGTAATAGACTTGGTCAAAGTGCTCAGACTTTCATCATTAGTTATTTAGTGTTCTCTTTCCTTATCAGGGAATCAGAAAACATGTATTTAATTCCACTGAATCATTTCAATAATATTATTTAGTAAATTATATCTGTCTGGGTATCCTGAAAGTTAGGATAAGACATAATCTTTGCTTTCACAAACTGTGTGGTGAAAGGGTAAAAACACCTTGGTATGGATGGAGTTAGGAAAATACATAAGTGATTGCAATACAAAATAATACATGCTCAGTATATATAATAAGAGTTGGAAACAATGGCTTGAGGTCTTAAGAAAAGTAGTGTGGTGAACCCAGAATCAGGAGAGGCCTGGGTTCTCATCCACCAACATTTATTAGCGCTGAGATTGTAGTGGGAACAATAATACTTTTGCCTATAATAATTTTATGGTAGGCACTCTATAAATTTCACCTGTGAAAAGTTATTTGAAATAAAATAATTAAAATAGTTGAAGCTAGGAATGGAGACAAAGATACTCTGGGAAAACATCTCCTAAAAGAAGTTGGGAAAAATATGAGGAATCTATGACACAGAAAAAGGAGGAAGAGTCAAGAGAAACAAGAGAGTCCGTACAGACTATCCATGACAGGATGAGCACTAGTCTGAAATGATACAAAGAGCCTAAATCCCTCTACTTTCTTTTTCCTTTCAGATACTTTTATTCCTTCTTATTTTAATGAACTATCCTTCAATTTTTTTTTTCCTTTTCCCCATAATCTGACTCAATGTAGTGGAATGGGACCACCCAGAACTTGGTGATTTTTTTGTATCTATTTTACTAGAATGCAGTGCAAATCAATATGACTTGAAAATATCTGCTTCAAACCCACAAACCCGATAATGTTCTCAGAGCTTTGTTATGCATTTGTAAACACACTACAGGCACTATGGTTAGGAATTATAAGTTACACAGCTCTATCTGTTCTTACAATATACACTGCATGTTCTCTTGGAAAAATAAATTATGTGGTAGTAAAGATAATGATCATAAAAGTATAAGAAACATGTATATAACACACAGGGTAAATGGGCATCCTAACTAATGTTAGGTAAAGGTTGGATTTTTGAAGCAATAGCTGTTCATCCCAGCTACAACTGTGGATGTTTTTGTTGTTTTAGTCATATCCTACTCTCTGTGACTCCACTTGGGGTTTTCTTGGTAGAGATACTGGACCAGTTTGCCATTTTCTTTTTCTCCAGATAAACAAGGTTAAGTAACTGCCTTGGGTCACACAGCTATTTCGTTTCTAAGGCCAGATTCGAACTCGGGAAGGTGAGTCTTCCTGATTTCAATCCCAGGGCTCCATCCACTGCACCACCTGGCTGCCCCTGGTAGATCTAGTTATTCAAAACTTTGACAGAGACCTGCCTACTGGGCAAGAAGAGTCACTTTAATTGAGCTCAGAATTTCAGCTAGATAGGGAGAAGTTTCAAATGATTGAACATGAGAGTTGCAAAGGCCTTTAGGCTTATTTGGTCTAATTTCTTCTTTTTCAGACAGAGGATATTAAGGTTAAGACAAATGAAATAACTTGCCTATAGTAACATGGGTTAAGACAAATGAAATAACTTGCCTATAGTAACATGGCTAGTGGAAAAAGGAAACGTAACTGCATATGCCCAAGACACAAATCCAGGAACAACCAGCAAAACTATCAGATAGCTCAGTCCAACACCCCCAAAGAGGGGAACAGTTTTTTCTTCGCAAATATAGCTCTTTTAAGATTTCATGAGGTGATGTGGTATAGAGGAAAGCTTTTTAAACTGTGGGTTGCAACCCCACACAGGGTCTTGTAACTGAATATGGGGGTTACAAAATTATGATTATCAGTATATGTCTGATTTGTATACTTATTTTATATATCTATGAACCTGGAATCATATAAAAGTGTTTTGGGTGAACAGGGATAATGAGTGAAAAAAGTTTAAGAAGCCCTGATATAGAGCAATAATGAATATTAGCATTATGAGTGAAAGGAATCGTGGAATTATGACCATAAGTAAATTATTTATCTTCTATAGATTTCAGATTCTTTATTTGTAAAACATGGCGGTTGGATGAGATGTTCTCTTATCTTTTATCTGTAAAACCCATGACTCTATATCTCTTATTCTACAACTAAAATCATCTTAGTAGAAAAACACAATCCCCTTCTACTATCCCACCTCTTTCACTTTTCACTACTTTTTTCCCTCCCTTCTTTGACAGCTTTCCCTCAATCCTTTATCTAAAATAAATTTTTTTTTAAACAAATAAACCTCAGTGGATGGAGATAGACAAAAAGATTTCTAAAATCCTTTCTGGCTCTAAAATTTCGTAATTCTATGATTCAATCTAAGAAAAAAATTGTCTAGGAAAAACACAATCAGATGGAAGTTTCAACTGCCCTCTGCTGGTTGTATGGATATGAGAAAATTCAGATTCATCATTTTTAAAAATTAAAAATTTCTAACAGTCCTTTATTCAAGTTTAGTAGTTTAACATAAATGCAGTACTATATTGTATGCTATACTTTTAAGATGTTGGGGGCAGCTAGATGGCGCAGTGGATAGAGCACCAGCCCTGAAGTCAGGAAGACCTGAGTTCAAATTTGGTCTCAGACACTTAACACTCCCTAGCTGTGTGACGCTGGTCAAGTCACTTAACCCTAATTCCCTCACAAAAAAAAAAAAAAAAAAAAAAAAAAAAGATGTTATAAGTGTATCAAATCAAGAAGTTATTCATATTCAGCTCTCAGAGCATAATTTAAAAGATTATCCTAAAAACACATAATCAAAATGAAAATGGCTAAGTGAAAAGTTAGTGAAACTACAAGTTTAAATTTCATCCTCATCTTCTATCATTCCCATTTCTTGAACTTTCTACTCCAGTCAGATCAGTTTCCTCAGTGTTCACTAAACAAAGTTTATACTTTGGTTTTTATAAATTCACTGAGTGTATACATTCCCACTATCATGTATGTAATGATAATGATGGTGAAGTATTATCATTAAGTAGTGTTTTAAACTTTACAAAGCACTTTACAAATATATCAATTTACCCTCAAAACAACCTTGGAGAATTAGTTGCTATTATAGACATTTTACAAATGAGGAATCTGAGACAGTCAAGTGAATAGCCAGAGTGACATAGGTAAATAAATGTCAGAGGCCAGACTTGAACTCAGGTATTTATTTATGAATATTCTCCTTAGTCCACCTTGCCTTCCAAATAATATGATCCTTCAAAGCCAAGCTGAAGTGCCATCTCTTCCGGAAAGTTTTTCTTAATCATTAGAAACCAGGGGGAATACTTGTTTCTTTGAATGCTTATGGCATTTGTGAATACCACATTTATTTATAGTATGCCATAGTTATCATTTTAAATGTGTTTAACTTTTGTTAAAAGAGTTCTTGAAAATGGAGTATATATTTAATTTTCTTTCTATTTCTCATACAAGTTAAACATGCAATATTGCACACAGTGCTTACTCAACAAGCATTTTGAATCTAATTGAAAAATATCCCATATACTACATGAGTTCAAAAAACTGTATAACTTCAAACACAAAATCATATTTTCCTATGATATTTAAAGTTTTTAAGAAGTGACCTCAATAAATAAGAATTTAAATAAGGTAACAATTAACAATTTTAAAATAGTAAAAGAACCACAGAATTACTAAAGTTAGAAGGAAAGAGGCCATTCAATTCAATCTATATACAATAATGATAAAGCATAATAACAACATATAACAAATATGTATGTATTGTGTATATGTGTGTATAACGTACATAAAATGTTTACTGATTATATGTGAACAAGAATATTATCTTCAGCAGACCAGAAAAGCAGCTCAATCTTCATGAGAAGACCCTAAGTGAAGGGTCTCTCCAATTTTTTCCTGAGACAGCTCACTTTAGACTTCTATCAGTAAGCTCCCCTTCCATTAAACCAAAACCAAACTATGGTCATATTTTACCATTTCCTCCACAAGGACAACAACATAAGAGACACTTTGTCAAGTGCTTTTTCAAAACCTAGGTAAAACATATCTATAGCATTCTCTTGATCTAACAGTATAATAGTGTAAGAACTATTAAAAAAAAAAAAGTAAATGAGATAACTTTGACTTAAGTTTGAAGATATGTTTTGGGATCATCACTTCCTTTTCTAGCTCTCCTGATAACAATCCATTTAATAAATACATTCTAGAATTTTGCTGGCAATTCAAGACTGGTGTATTGCAGTTCATATTCTCTTCCCTTTTTGGAAAAAAAAAAAAAAAGTCAGGACATTTACCCTTCTCCCACCCTTCAATATTTTTCCTATTCCCAAGAATATTTGAGAAAGAGCTGGCAGCAGCTCAGTAACCGTATGTCCCAGTTTTTTCAATAACTTATTGACAAACTCTTAACAGTCAGGTAGTCTCTTATCTTCATACTTATCTTGGGTTTCAACTCCCTACAGCCCATTTTTGTTTCATCTTCCAAGTTAAAATCCATTCTTCTTAAAGAGAAACTACAAGTAAAGTTAACAGCTAAATGTCATCTTTTAGATCTTTCCATGTACCCTCTATAACTTCAACTATTGCTATTCCTGTGCCTGGCTTTTCTTTTTTCCTCTATTACAAACTTTAAGGTGAAGTTGCCAGTGTTCCCAAAGGTTTCTCTTATTTTCACCATATCAATCAGTTCTTTCTTATTGCTAAGAACTAGCTCCAAGATAACTCCACTTAGTATTTCCTCAACCCTTACAAGGAAGCCAAAAAAATGATCAGTTTCTTTGTTTCTGGCAGAGAGTTTCAACAAATGTTTAGATAAAATTGTCCCCCATCTCACAGTATCTTGGTTCAGGGTTATGTTTGTGATCACTTTTTAAAATGTATCAACTTTCTCTTTCCATCATAGTGGTCAATAAAGATCAATGAAGAAAACAGACAAATCTCTACCACTCAGTTTCTGGATTCTGGATTACAACAATGTATATAAGAAAAATATAGCTTCCCCCCCCCTTTTTAAAAGATTTTAATCATAATCTTATGTTTTCACATTGCCTAGATTTTTATTCTACCCCCAAGAAGAGATCCCTTATAAGAATTTATTTTTTAAAAGCCAAAGTCAAGAAAAAAATTGGCAAAACCCATTAATAAACTGAAAACTGACACATACAATGTATGCTCCTGGGAATCTCACCTATACTTCCCCTTTTATTCCTCAAAATGAATTTTACTATTATTATTTTATTTAGTTCTATAAAGTATCAGTTTTGGTAGTTTGGCTGGCACAATGAAATTCCTTTATTTTATGTCCAAGAAAGCCAAACACCATTCTCAGATATCACTTCTTTTTTTGTTGTTGATTTTTTTATTAATACTTTTTATTTGCAAAACATATGTATGGGTAATTCCTAAATATTAACCCTTACAAAGCTTTCTGTTACAAATTTTTCCCCCCTACTCCCCACCCCTCCCCTACATTGCAGGATATCCACTACATGATAATTATGTTAGAATACTTAATAAATCGAATATATGTATAGTTATTACATCATTTTTTGTGCAGGAGAAATCATATCTACAAGGAAGAATAATCTGATAAAGGAAATACAACGCAAGCAAACCTCAATAGAGAACATGAAAATGTTATGTTGTGGTCCACATTTCACATCCCTCTCTCTGGGTGTATATGGCTCTCTTCACCGAACAATTGGAATTGGTTTGAAGCATTTCATTGCTGAAGAGAGTCATGTCCATTAGAACTGATCCTCATATAGTGTTGTTGCCATGAATAATGATCTCTTGATTCTGCTCACTTCACTCAGCATCAGTTCATGCAAGTCTCTCCAGGCCTCTCTGAAATCGTCCTGCTGGTCGTTTCTTACAGAACAATAATATTCCATAACATTCATATACCATAATTTATTCAGCCATTCTCCAATTGAAGGGCATTTATTCAGTTTCCAGTTTCTAGCCACTACAAAAAGAGCTGCCACAAATATTCTTGCACATGTGGGGCCCTTTCCTTCTCTTATGATTTCTTTGGTCAGATATCACTTCTAAACCAGCTACTCACCTTCCAAATCTACCTCTATTTCAAGTCCTTGCCTTTATTTGGCACTACTAACCAAAGTACCTATCACCTGTATGTGCCCCTGAAGCACTTTATTTTTATACCAAGAACTTCAGAATTCTAACAATGTTTTCTAGATTCTTTCTCATAGTATTATTTGTTCTAAGGTGAATAACTGGAAGTAGACATAAGATTCAAAAAGTCTTGTGAGGTTCTGTCATGCCAACACATAGACACTGGCACACAGACAGGCACATCTCCCTGCCCCACTCTCCACCCCCACATCTCCCCCATGCCAGCAGATCTCTGCTGACAAAATTGGTTCCACAATATCTGCCTCAGTACTACTAAGCAGAGTCATCAATATTCTTTGACCCTTATCTTTACTGTAGATCTCTGTACTAAAAGTACTCATAATTTATTTTTAAAAGAGGAAGTCAGGAAAAAACTTGGCAAAACAAATTAATACACTAAAAACAACTGACACATGCAATATTGCACATTCCTAGGAACTTCACCCCTACCTCCTACAAAAGAATAAGGTGAGATGTCTTCTTATATTTCTGATTTGGGGTCAAATTTGTGTTTTATAATTTCACAATATTCATTTTGTTTTATGGTTTTTCCTCCATTTATAAATGAACTCTTTTTTATCTAAATGTATTGTACTTTTAGCCAAACTAAAAAAATTTCTTAAGGAGCATAACTTAATAATCAAGATTCTCAAATAGTAGTCTAAAGATGCTTGTTGTCCACAAGAATCTTTCAGAAAAGCTAATTTTCTTATGACATTAAAAGCAATGTATATAATTATCTGATATTAATAATTTTATTAGGATATTTCTTACTGGAGGCTCAACAAAACAAAGTCCCATTCTAATTCAATCTAGTGGAGGGTTTTAGTGGATAGTGGGGAAATCAGTTTGATAAGGATTTGTTCTAGAGAGAAAAAAGTTTGAAGTAAGGAATTAGACAGTTACTTTGAGGGATACCGGAAATATTCAATTCCATATTCACCCAGTTTGACAGTAAATTTCTTAGTAGTTTAATGAAAAGAATCCTCTATTATGACAAATTCCTGGCCAATTCATCAATAAAGGGCAAAGTTTGACAACACTGCCTATCGAAACACCAAAAGACCACAGAAAAAATGTCTGTAAATACTACAGTAAAAAAGCTCTCATCTTTCCATTCCTGGACTATTATAATAGCCTCTTACATAGTTTCTTTGCTTCTATTCTTTTTCCCTCTCCAACTTTTCACCCATATCAAATGATGGCTGTCAAAATTACTTCTCAACCCATATCAGATGATTGCCAAAATAATTTTCCTATGGATAGAAGTATGCCATTCATCAGAAAAAAGCCTTCAATCGTTTTCTGTTGCACCTTAAACATAAAATCCTCAGTTGTTTTTAAAACCCTGTAAAGTGTATCCTGAACCTCATTTTATATTATTCCTCTTTATGAAATCTATTTCTATTGAAGTTGAACTTCAACCTATTTTCAAGACATGACATTTTGTATTCTTCCTACCTTAACTTGCAGATTCCATCCATGCCCCACAGCCTAAAATGCACTCCCCTCCTCATTCTTGCTTTTCAGAATTACCTTCTTTCAAAGATCATCTCATTTCATCTCAAAAGTCACCTAATCTTTAAAACCTTGATGTTAATTCTCTATTGTACCTGTTAAATGTTATTTGAATGCTAGTGATAACAATAACACAAAAGGAAGAAATTAAAGGTAAAAAGATAGGCAAAGAGATTTACTGATATGATGACAGGAATCATCAGATACTACACTTAGGGAAAATGAACAAGTTGAACAAAATCTTTTTATACAAAATATAGATTTTATACACAATCTTTATACAAAATAAATCCTTTTTAAAAATCAAGTATTTTGCCATATAACTAAGAAAAAAAAAAACTAAGAGAATCTTCCAAAAAGGAATATGCTATTCCAAATAAGTACAAAGTGCATAAAGTATCTGAGGATCAGATATCACCTACCAAAGCACACAAAAGACTTGTACAGATTCAATTACATGGTACTCCTTAAAGAAATAAAAAACAATTTAAATAGCTAAAAGAATATTCAGTGCTCATATCTGGGTCATGCCAATATAACAAAGATTACAGTATTGCCAAAGTTATTTTGTACTTTTTTGTCAAAGAGTTTCAAAAACTTAATGAAATGATGGCAAAGTTTATTTGGAATATCACGGCAAAGATGAAGGTAGGAGAGGAAAAGAGCTTTTCCATACTTGAAGCTATATTTTGGTATTGGTTGAGAAGTGGAGAAGTAGAACAATGGAGCAGACCAGACAAGGGAAAAATCAAGAGCGAGCGAAGGAGCTTGAGACCAATATTCAATAAAATACAGGATTTCAGAGGGAACTCTTTAATGAAAACTGCCGGGAAAACTGGAAAACAGCCTGACAAACTAGATTTAGATCAACACATTATATCATTTTTATACACATTCTAAATATACGACCTTAGGTTTGAGGATCATATTATAAGGAAAATGAGGGAGAAACACATCATAAACCTCTCATAGCTACTGATAGAAATATTATTAAAAAAATAAGGGATAGAGACAATTTAAAAAGATAAAATAGATAACTGACCGAAACTGAAAAGCTTATGCACAAATTAATATACCTAAGGTTAAGAAGAGAAACAGTCAAGTGGAAGAAAATCTTTATATCAAATTTCTCTGATAAGGATTTGGTATCCAAGATAATAAATAAAAGTGTAAGAAAACCCAAAAGTTCTATAAGTAGTCAAAAGGTATGAACAAAGAAGTCTTAAATGAAAGAATGCAAATTGTTAATAACCACAAGAATCTTCCAAATCAGTGGTGTGGAAATCAAATGAAAATGAGGGCCACTAAGGCATACATAAAAATACCTGTAAGCTGCATAGTGATTAAAAAAAAATTATATATATAATCTATGTTGTGTTGTGTTTTTATTTAGTTTGTTCAGTATCATACAATTATATCTTAATCTAGTTTGGGTGCATTCAGGAGTACTGTGGGCTGTGTACTTGACACCTTTGCCCCAAATCACAAGAGAAATTCAAATCAAGTCTAAGGTTCTGCCTCACTCTGCAAATTGGCAAAGTTGACAGAGAACAATAATTAATTTTGGAGGGGTTGTATAAAGATAGACGCACTGATGACCTGCTAGGGGAGGTGTGAATCTGAATCACCATTTTGGAAAGCAATCTGGAACCATGAAGTCTAAAATATCCATAACCTTAACCTGGAGATTCCATTACTGAGATTATATCCCAAGGAGGCAATTGATACGAAAAAAGTCCTTATATACACCAAAAATATTTTGAGAAGCATTTTTATACTAGAAAAGATTAGGGAAAAAGTGGATGGTAAACAAACTGGTATAATACTGTGATAGGAACATTACTGTGATATAAGAAATTATGAATATGATGAATTCAGAGAAGCATGGACTGATATGAACTGGTGCAGACTGAAGTAAATGGAGCCAAAAAAAAACAATAAACACAGTAGCTATAACAATGTAAATGGAAAGAATTATGCACAAAATCAAAAATGAGTACTGCAAAATTACAAAAAATATAGCTTAAAAGAGATATGAGAAAACACTCCTAACACACCTTTGCAGAAGTAGGTTTACCATTGTTGTATACTGCACATGCTTTCAGACTTTTGCATGACAGCAATCATTTATATTGACTTTTTCCCTTTTTTTTTTTTTTTGGTCTTCAAAAAAAAAATCACTTTTTGTTATATGAAATGCCTCTCCAGGAGAAGGACAGAGAGAACGAATGAAATGGGAAAATTATGGTGATATGAAAAACAAAAGACAAAAATATATACTTATTAGAAAAAGAAAAAAACTCAGTGAAGATCAAATAAAATAATATATTCACTTTTCCAGTTTGTTATGAAACGACTTAGGATGAAGAGGAATAGATATATTAGGAAATAAAGATTATGTAAAAAAAATAAAGACAAATTAATTTTTAAAACAAAACATTTTAAAAGATTAAAAAAATTTCATTATCAAATTGTCTTGTATTTACTTGTTTGTTTACAAGTTGTACCTCACAAGAGAATGTAAATTCCTTACAGACAGGGACTATGTTTGACTTTGTATCCTAAATACAAAACAAAAACCTCTTACACAGAGTAAGCACTTTAATGCATGAACTATTTAACTGAATGTCTCCCAATAACTGCCTAGAGAATCATAGGAGCTCTATAGTGAGATGATCCTTTTAATCAGTAAACTAGGAAGAACTTTTATTTAACAATACTTCAGGGACTTTAGGAAGTGAAATTAACCAGAGTTACTGTTTAGCAGCTACTCTAATCCATAATCATTAAAGAGAATATAATTCCTAAAAAAATGAAGATATGGTATTGCTTAAATCAGAATTTTTTTGATTCTTTGTGATGAGAGGGAGGAAAAAAAACCCTGAAGAAATCTTTACCTTCCGAGCTTGTTCTTCAGCTCTTTCTTTTTTTATTTTTTCTAGTTCTGCCAGCAGAGCTGCAGTGTCATCATCATCACTTTCTTCCTCAAAATCCTCATCTTCATCATCTTCCTAAAAAAAAAATTAATATAATTTAAGAAAACAAGTGAAAAACTGAACAAGGTTTTGCTTTCCCCTCCCCTGCATATAACTGATCTGCTATTCATCACCTCAATGAGAAGTCTTAATTATATTAGACAGTGAAGACACAGATTTAATATCTAGCAGTAAGACATCCTCAGAATTACTGCGGAGATTCTCAAAATAATAATGATTATAATGGCAGCAAGTCTAACAGAAAAAACAAACAAAATAGTAATACCCTATATGGCAAAAAGTGTCAAAGAACTGAAAACATTCTTAGTCTACTAAGGCAACTGTTTATACAACTAAAGTTAAAAAAGAGGTAAAATGCAAAGCACAATGATAATGAATAAGACCAACAGCCAAAATAATTTTAAGTAGCTCAAATAGCTCTAAGCTAGGAATTATATAGGCCAAGTATAAACAGAAGCCAGAAAAGGGCTGCTGAATTCTCAGAAGCAAAGCAAGAGAGTTTAAGATTTCAATCTTTAAACACTTGAGTAAAACTGTTCCATGTGCTGTTAAACACTGCTGGTAACTCAATGTGAATTGAATTGTTGAAATATGCTCTCTATTCCAGACTCTTCATGACAGGCCACCCAGAAGATTTTCCTATCATGTCCTATAGACAACTATTTAAAATATAAGGTAAACTAAATATAATATTATGTGCATGTGCAGTTCCAGACTATTTTTTTAATGCAACCCAAGAGCAAATTTCAAAAAACAAAACAAACCCTTAGGCCTAGTTTCCCAGAAGACTATTAGAAAGTCTTCTTCTGTAATCAGAATTCAAGACATTAGACAAGAATATTCCATAGATCCCAGATTTAACTTGATGAGTTTGAAAGAGTGAGGTTTTCAGTGAAGCATACTAAATGGAACCCTTCTTTTCTTTTCATTAGGGCTCATAACTTCCAACTTTCAAATTTTATTTATGTATAGACTAACTTGAAGAAAGGTTATTTGAAACTGACTTTTTTTTTCTCCTTTGCCTTTTAGGAAGAAAAGAAAGTTATTGTCAAAAAAATACATAAATTATAACCTTTAAAGACTTTTACTCCCAAGGCTCAAAGGATTGTTTTCATTTCAAAACATTTGGTAATGATTTAATGACTAAATGTCTGAAAAGCAAGAAATAAAAATATGTATATATTCCTCTCAGGCAAATGAAAAGAAAGAAGTATTCCTAGAAAACGTAGGACTGAAGACATTTCAGAATAACAAAGGAAGGCAAAGAGAATACACACATCTGTTAGGGGATCATCTGCATCAAGGTTGGCTGCAGGAATCTGATCTAACCGAGGTTTCTTAGACACAGAAGATGAAGTTGTGTGCTCTGGGGGAAGAAAATCACAAAGATTACTGAAACAAGAATGGAAAGAACAAGCTCATTCTGTTCTAACAAAGTTAAAACAAATTAGTCAATTTGATGATTTCTAGAGTTCCTATGCTTAGGATACAAGCTACCTACACAAGCCATTCTTTCTACAAATATGCATTAAGTACTTATTTTCAATTAATGACACTACACAATGGGAAAAAATATCAAAATAAGACACTTGCCTATCAAGAGTTCAAAGTTTAGGAGGCATGCTAAAATATAAATGCTTAAGTCCAAAATACTGGCCAAAATTCTATGAAGGAAGAGATCCACTACCTTATTCTTTGGAATGGAAAGGAAGAAGGGAGGATGGAAGGTAGGAAGTCAGAAAGATAACTAGGTACTTTTAGGCTCCAAAATGCCTATATTATGGTAAATAACTTTGGCAACAAAAGCACTGAAAGAACAAAATAGTGAATAGATAATATCATGGATATCACTTCTGAAGAACTTCCAACATTCAACAGTTACAGATAATTCCACCTCCATATGGGTCCTAACAGGCTCCCAATACCTCACTGACTGCTAAATGATGGTTGCAAGAAATTCTCAGATTCTATTAGGATCAAAGACTTAGGGCTAAGAGGTACCTGTAGAGGTCATCTATTCCAATGTTTCTTTATTAAAAAGAAATTTATCCTTGCAATGAAGATAAAAAGTAGGGTTTACCTTCTATTCACCTACCAAATCCTATACATAAGTCTCAAGATAAATGACAATAAACTAGTCAAATTAGTAAAAATGAAATTTAACTCATAAAGCTTCAGAAAACTGGTAATATTAATGAACTATGACAATTCTTAACTTCTTATATAAAGAAATTTAACTGCTAAATCTGATAGCTTTTTCCACAGTCCTCCCTGTCTCTGCAGTCTTTGACATTTAACCACTGCTTTTTAAAATGTTACATTTTTTGAGTTTTCAGTTGTCTCCCTCTTAACTCTGTTTTAGGGAAGACCAACATTTGATATAGATATATGGAACTATATAATACATACAGTTTAAGAAGCTTTGCTGTATAAAACATCCTCTTGGTTTTACTTATTTCACTTTGCATTATTTTATGCAACTTTCCATGTTTTTCTAAAACCAGCCAGCTCTTCATTTCCTATAACATGATAGTATTCCATCACAATCACTCAGCCATTCCCCAACTGATGAGGTATCCCCTCAATTTCCAATTCTTTGTCATCACAAAGAGAGCTGCTAAATTCATTTGTGTACATATAGGTCCTTTTCTCTTTTTAATAATCTCTTTGGAACACAGACCTAATGGTGATATTGCTGGAGCAAAGGACGTGCAAAGTTTTATAGTCCTCAGCATAATTTCAAATTGCTCCCCCAATTGGATGGATTAGCTCACCATTCCACCAACAGAGTATTAGTGTCTTGATTTTTCCAATCCCCTCCAGCATGTCATTTTCCTATTCTCTCATTTTTAGCCAATCTAATACGTGAAAGATAGTATTTCAAAGTTGTCTTAATTTGCATTTTCTCTAATACCTTTTTCCTAGTCCTCATCCTCCCTCAAAGTATTTTTTTGATACTTAGATCACTGCTTTCTGGACACATTCTTCTCCCTTGGCTTTGGTGGTATTAAACTTTCTCCACCTACTTGCTGATTCACTTCTCATGTCCTTTGCTGGTTCACTATTTCCCACTCATTAAACATGGATATCTCACAAAGTTTATCTTGGGCCCTCTTTTCTCTTTATATCCTCATTCAATCTTACCTGCTCCCATGGATTCAATAATCATTTTGAGATACATGATTCTCAAATCTATATGCCTCACCTTAATTCTGCTCCCAAACTGAGTCCCACATTACCAACTGCCTGATGATGATAGATTTCTACTTATAACATTCAAAACTAAAACTTAACATGTTCAAAACTGAACTCATTCCCCTCTAACTCCAACCTAATTCCTTCCCCAAAACTTTCCCTTTAAAAATTCCACCACCAAAAATACTTCTACAATTCAATCTTTCTTCTCCATGTACACAATCACCATTCTAAATCATGCTGATATTTCCTCAGCTCTAAACTATTTTTCAAAGTCTCCAAAATTATTTCTTTGCTTCTAGTGCCTCTACAACCTATCTTCAACACAACTGCCTAAGATACACATCTGAAATATGTTTATAAATCTTCACTGGCTTCCTACTGCCTTACCTGGAATTTCCAGGTCTCCAAAGTCTGACTCCAATTTGCTTTTCTAGTGTTATTTCACATTATTCCTATTCATGTACTCTGTGTTCCCACCACAGGGAATCACTAGTCAGTCAGTCAATACATTTATTACACTTTTTTTTTTTTTGTGCCAGGCATTATGCTAAGCAATGAGGATACAAAAAAGAAAAGTTCTTAACCTAACAATCCAATGGAAAATTAGCTCATCTGATCCTTATTAACAACTCTGGGAAGTAAGCACTATTATATCCCCATTTTACCCATGAAGAAACTGAGAAAGACAGAGGTTAAGTGGTCTGTGCAAGGTCAGACAATTAAGTGTCTGAGACCACATTTGAACACAGGTCTTCCTGACTTTAGTCCCAATACTGTTATTCATGGTGCTGCCTAGCTGCTGTTAACTCACAAACAGCATTCTATCCCCTGCTTCTGAATTTTCTCAGCTCAATCACCCACACAGAGAATGCTGTCTCTCACTACCACCTTTTAAATCCTTCAAAGCTCAGCTCAGGTGCCCCCTCAACAGAGAAACCTTGCCAGACCTGACCAGTCATTAGTGTTTTCTCTGCTTCTTCAAATTCCCTCAAATTTATTCCAACACAGACTGCAATCCCCAGAACAATAGACATTCCTTGAGGACAAGGCCATTCTTGGTGTTGTTTCTTATCCTAATTACTTAGCACAGTTCCTTACATATAGTAGATGAATGATTTTTTTTTTTTGCCAAGTTATCTAACATGTTTTAGAAGGTCAAGGTTGGTGAAGTAACCTGAATAAAAATGCTTCATGCTATATGATATTTTTAAACAGATAAATATCTTATAATAATTCATAATTATCTAAAATAATTCAGATACCTCTAGTTGGACGATCTCTGTTTTTTTCTCTTGCAGCAACTCTCTCTCTCTCTTCTAGTTCTCGTCTGAAATCACGGTTGCGAACCTCTTCTGGAGCATCCTGAGTGGTTTGTCTAACACAAAAACAAACAAAAAAAAAAAAATAGGAAGACTTAAAAAAAATTAACTTGTTTACAAATCAACCAGTGAATCTAAGACAATTTGAGAAGAATGTCTCATTTGACTAATGCATGGGTAGTAGACTTTCGCCTCTGAGGAAAATAAATCAAAGATATAGACTGAAATGAGCAAAGCCAGAACAATTTACCCAATAACTATAATACTGTAAAGAAAACACTTTGAAAAACTTAAATGGGACAAATGCAATAATCAATTACTGCTGGGGAGGATCAGGGATGAAGTAAACCGCCTATAACCTAAGGCAGGGGAACAACTCAGGGGAAAATTGAGATACTGATTTCTAGACATGGTCAATGTGTCAATTTGTTTTGCTTGACGATGTTTATTTGTTATAAAGTAAAGATTTTTTTTTTTTTAGTTTGAGAGGGAAAAGAGGTGAGAAAAAGGTCATTGAAGCATTTTTTTAAACACACATAAGAGAATAATAAGTTAAAAAGAGACACAAACAAGACAGATTAAAAGTGAGTATGATAAATTTGTAATATTCTAAACTTTACATAATAGACTGGTTTTGTTTAAAATCTTTTCTATGCATATGGAAATATTCAATACATAGACTGAATTGAACTAAAGAAAAAAAAAAACCAAAGGACGTGCAAAGTTTTATAGTCCTCAGCATAATTTCAAATTGCTCCCCCAATTGGATGGATTAGCTCACCATTCCACCAACAGAGTATTAGTGTCTTGATTTTTCCAATCCCCTCCAGCATGTCATTTTCCTATTCTCTCATTTTTAGCCAATCTAATACGTGAAAGATAGTATTTCAAAGTTGTCTTAATTTGCATTTTCTCTAATACCTTTTTCCTAGTCCTCATCCTCCCTCAAAGTATTTTTTTTGATACTTAGATCACTGCTTTCTGGACACATTCTTCTCCCTTGGCTTTGGTGGTATTAAACTTTCTACATCTGCTAATATTTTTACAGCAAGCTATTTTCATTGGAAATAAACAAAAGAAACTTTGAACTGGAGTCATCTACCCCAGAACCCAATATATTCAATGAGGAAACAACATCAGATAAGCATGTCAAGAAGAGTAGATCATCTTGACCAAATATATACATAAGTAATCTACATAGAGGCAAAACAATTTCAAAAATTATCTGTTATTCAGGGACTGATGATAAAATAGTTCAAGATTGAAAAGAGGAAAGATTTTTTTTTTAAATTGGCAAAGATCACAGGCAATATTATTTCCCTCATGAAAAGACATTAACCTCTGACTAGTATGCTTAATTTCTCATATTTGTAAAATCTTTTTGAGAAGGATCTATACATTGAATTTGCTTTTAATGAAATATGAAATGGTCTAAGTACACTGATAGGGAATATTTGTAAACTTTTCTACAGCAAATTTTATCTTCACAGTCACACACCTAATAGGTGCTGAGACTCTAAAATCTTACTGTACCTTGGTCTGACTCTGAAGAACAAAATGTAGCCTTAAAGGTTTGCCTCACATAATATGTCTGCTACACATAGGATCATATAAAATTAAATTATGATCAATTCATTCATTGGAATGATTGGCAAAACATTAAAAAAAAGGGAGACAATGTTTACCAAATCTGTTTGCCAGTGTCATGAAAATAAAGTCCTGCATAAAGTCCAAATAGAAAAGTGATTTCCTATTGATGGAGAGATTTTTTTTTTGAAGTTTGTATCTGCAGATGGCAATATGTTATTGCAACAAGGTCTCCTTAATGAGATTAGAACTACTCAAAAGAAATCGGTTTAACCAAGCACACTAGGGTAAAAAAGGGTAGATGAGCAAATTGTGTAGCCCAGATCATCCCACATTATTCTATTCTTCTAGGTCAATAGAAAAATACCTACAGTTGGAAGTACAACCAGTTGAATAAATCCTTTGGTTCTTATAACTTAGGCAATGCAGAAAACAATGAATTGCAGCTGAAACTGAACAGGATTGGAAAGAGGACTGGGAATCTGGAAGAGCTGGATTCAAGTTCTACCTCCAACTAAACATTCAATTCAACTGGTGCAAGGCACAAATGAAAATGTAAAGCAGTATTAAAATATTATGAAAATGACAATTATTAGAAATAATGGAATGTTCTTATTCCCTGTACTACTTAAGGATGTATTTTCTGGCTCTTCATAGAATTGCAGTCAAATATTATGTTTCTTCAAAATGGTATCAGACTAACAATATTTTGTTACCAATTATGTAGAAAATGCTGTAGCAGGAACAAAAGCTTATGAAGCATTTGAAAATTATATTCAAAAGAATAAAGTTCCAAATGAAAACTATTTAAGGTTAAAATACACATGCACAGTATTAAGGAATATAGTAATTAGACATTGAAGTTAAACAGAATTGAGTCTAGAAGAGCCATATAAAGTGATTAAAGTTTTGAAGAGTTTTTTTAAATGGATAAGAATATAAAAGAATTAGTAGATAGGCCAAAATATCTTCAAGGGAAAAGATGGTATATACAATAGCACTGTTGTAATATGTAGAAGGGCTACTCTCATATTCATAAGAATCTGCATTTGATTTCTGACACTTAAGTATGTGATTCTTAAATTACAAGTCACTTAAATCTCTTTTGAGTTTCAAGTTTTCTCAGGTGGGATAATATTACCACATTTAATGAAATATCTATAAAAGACTTCACAAAAATTATAACTATATCATTACTGACAGTATCTCATTCTTATCTTTTTCAACAGGTTTAAGAAAGATACAATATTGGAACAAATCATTATTCTGTTATATTTAATGTTCTACATATAATTATGAATATATGTAAAATGACTGCTCTTTTTAATATTGGGATGTAAACAGTAACTATAGACTCAATAAAAACATCCTTAGTACGATTCTAATAGCAAGAAGGACAACAGGAACAGTGTATTAACTCATGTCCCCGCATATAAATTTTGCCTCCTCTCGGTATTTTAAAAACCTTTCATTCCATGTAGTTTACAGATTATGAATATTTGGTTTAGTGATGATTATTAAAAACATTTTTTTTAATTTTTCACACATCAATGATAATTATGTCTAGGTGATTAAGGATAACAGTTTGGTTTGTGACAAAATGGTCCAGTTGTGGTCTGATTGGTTAAAGTGTCCATCTTTTGAGGTATTTGTAGTACAAGGATTTAATTTCTATTAGTCTATAAAAGACATAGCACTAGATTATATAATTTTAGTCATGGTTTCTGATTTCTAGTGTTTTCTTAAGTAATCTACATTGATTACTCCTAGATCTGGGCTCCTTAAAGATAATCCTTCTGTAATTTCTGGTAGTATTGAAATATGGTAGCTATCAAATTCCTCCACTTGCGAAAACAAAATCACAACTAAGCCATTTGCTCAATGCAGGTTTGTCAATATACTATTAGCTAAGGCAGAATCTATGTGGAGGTTTCCTATGACATTTCTTCTTGAATCTTAGCCATTCCAAACAATATCTCTAAAGATTATCCACGTTCAATTATATTGAACAAAACTAATGGTATTGACTATTGCCCAATGAAGTAATAATTTGCTTGTCCTAAAAATATTTCTGTAGATTTTAGATTTGGTTATTATATGCTTTAAATGCTTTAAGAATGTTTATCAATCTTTGTCCTAATTTGGACAGGGAGCATGAATCTCTTTCTATAGCTACCTTAAGTCCTATGTTTCATTAATATTGTAGATTGTATTAAGATACTTTCCAAATCTGTTGTGCCCATTTCAAAGTTCTAAAAGCAAACATTAAAACTCATATTGAATTGGTATTAATTGCTCTTAAAGTATTAATCAACTTTAATTTCAGGATGTCAGTAAATCTCAACAGTCATATCTGTCTCCTTAATTATCTTTTTGCTGAACATATTTTGCTTTTGGGAAGACCAAAGCATTTGTAAATATCACCTTTATTATTATTATTATTTTGCTTTTTGCTGAGGCAATTGAGGTTAAGTGACTTGCCGAAGGTCACACAGCTAGGGAATGTTAAGTGTCTGAGATCACATTTGAATTCAGTCCTCCTGACTTCAAGGCTGATGCTCTATCCACTGCACCACCTAGCTGCCCCTCACCTTGATTCTTTAACCTCTGGATTCAAAATTAGAAGCTTCTGTTTATCTTTCCTTGGCTTCCATTAAGAATTTTATACTCACCTAAATGACTATTATTATCTTATTCATCTCTTTTATGTTTAGATAATAATGATTATTTATTGTGGCTTAGAAGAAAATAAAGCAAGTAATAGGAGATGAAAAGTGAGTACATTTGAATGCCTAAAATTCAAATTACAAGCCATACTATTAGCACAAAACTTACATTACAGATAAGGGAGACTCATAAGAGTGCTTAAAAAAACTCATTAAAATCTTCAATGTCTAATACATGTATGAGATACTCAGGATACCTGGAATCTGATTTTTGATAAGAAATAAAATGATGACTAAAATGTTTAAAAGAAAAAAGGTGCTTGTTTCTACTAGTAGGATATGCAAGGAAGCTAATTAAACACTTATAGTAAACTAATCATAGTAGATGGGATGTAAAGGCCATATTTAGCGGGAAGGAAAAATTAAATCTAAATTAGATGTTGGGCCATAAGAATACAACAGCATGGCACAACAGACCTTCAGAGAGTTTTATGATCATACAGTAAAATACTCCAAAGTAAACTTAACTGTTCTACTAAACAGAAAATTTCTATTATGTCTGTGCTTTGACAGTAGAAATTGTGTGTGTGTAAGTACATATATGTGAACACAACACTAGAAAAAAAATCATATATTAAAGAATGTTTTGTTTTTATTTTATTGTTAATTCTGTGATAATTGGTAATTGGCATATATATGTATATATACACATAAATATACATATATGTATAGCAATATCTTATTAACCAGAAGAGTTCATTACATAAGCATACAAAATTTCTTCTGCCTTATAAGAAAAAAAAAAACTAAGAAAAATTTAGAGTCATTATTACCTGTACTTTATCTTTGTGTGAGAAGGTAGATCTCTGCTTGAATACTGTTTTGAAAGCTGACTCAAATCACCTTCCCCTTTCCCTCTTCCACCTCTTGCAGGTTCAAATGTAGGCCTTGCCGCTGTTGTCATCTTCAATACTTCATAGATATAGTTACATTCAGTTACATATACATAAGAAAAATCTTAGTTTTAAAAGTAGAATTAAGATCAGCTATGTAAAGGAGCTCTCAAAATTTATTTAATTGAATTAATCACCACTTTTCCCTTTTTTAAAAGTAGCTCTTTCTCTGTATATTTATCAACAAACCAAATAAACACCACAATAGCACAACCCCTTTCTCTCTCTGTTCCCCCCCCCAAAAAAAAGCAATGATCTACCACAGCAAATTAAAAATCCAGGGAAGATGAGGAAATGATCATTTTTTGGACCACTGACTGGTCCTCATCAAACCTTGGCAAGTAGGATTTAGGGATCGAAAGGACTTGAAGGATTATTCAGGCTATTTTCCTCAGGAAGAGATAAGAAAAGAGAAGCCTAGGGAGTTTAAGTGAATTTCTCAATACCACAGCAGGCTAGCTAGCACCCTTTTTCCTCTAATTTCAAAGTCATCTCTCATTAGGCAACTGTGAATGGTTAAAAACAAGATCTACCCACAAAACTATCTTAGAAACCTCGAAATAGCAAGGGAAACTGAAAGAAAGTTAGACAAATTAAATCCAAATTCTAAATCTGGCCAAAAATCTTTGCTCTGTGCTAAAAGCTGACACTCTAAGTCAATAAGCAAAATTCTCATCCTTAATGGTCATATCTCTCAATTTAATTTTCTGGAGTAAAAGTTATCCTAATCTTTTTGTCGCTGTCCTGACATTGTTACTAAAACGTAAGCTTCAATGCGGATTATGGGGGAGGGAGGCAAAATGGAATGGAAATATTTTCCACCAGCTTTCATGGAGCTGAAAGCTATCTGTTCCTCCATCCCAGTCAAAAGCTGGGTTTGCATGCTATTTATGTCACCAGATCAGGCATCAAGAATACAAAGGAAGATAGCACTGGCCCGGCCCCTCAAGCAGCTTACACTCTTACAGAGAAGGAGAACTGCACGTCCCCAAGTAACCCGGGCAAAGGAGCGTAACTTGACAAAATACTGCAAGAAACAATGGGAGGGAGGGCTCCAGGGATGATGGGAATCCCAGAGCCAGGTGAATGAGCCTTTTAACAGCAAAGGTGAAGGCACCAACAAGCAGCATCCCAAGCCGGGGCCTTTCCTTCAAACCCTACTCTACAACCCTGGTACCCGTATAGGCTGGCTTCTTCCTTCAGTTTCCCTGCTATTCCCCAAATCCCACCCTCATTTCCCCTGAAAAAAGCCTTTTCCTCCCTGCAAGCCACGGAAAGAGGACTCCGGGGGCACTTACTTCAGGCGAGTTAGAGTCCCACAGCTCTCTGATGTTACGCCAGCACCATTACTCCGCCTTCTTCCCACAACTCTCCGCGCCAGGACCCGAAGAGCATAGAGTTTGGGAACAACTCGACTGTCTTTTACCGGAAAAGAAAAACAATAGGGCGAAGAGGCGCTTAACGGAAGGCGTCATATGACCCAAGCCAACAGCCAATCGTCGGGGAGAAAGACCTCCGACGGGGCGGGAATAGAAGCGGAAGTTGAGGCGACATCCGGGAGAGGGAAGCTTAAGTTGGCCCCTTCCGGTTAACCGTAGGTCAGCTCGCGAATATTACCTTATTCAATATTGCCTTGGTTCTTTCACCCTCCCGCTCTTCTCTCTAAAGGCCCATACCCTTTCCATCTCGCCCCGGTTCTCGCCCCTTGCACTGCCGGGAGCTTGTGTACGGCGTCGCCCTCGTGTGATCGCTAGAGGTCGACTCTGATTCTTAGTCGGCCGGCGAAGATCTGATCCACCCGCCTAGGCCGCCTCCTATCTCCCTGTGGAAACGAAAGAATACTGTGTTGACAAGCAATGAGCTTCACTGAAGAGAGAGTTGTCAAAGGTGTCCCTTTTGAGAAGTAAAAGGAGGTGGGCGGGTCATGTGGCCCTGTCCCGATGTTTGTCACTGGTTGACAAATAAGGTGTCCCATTGGTATCCAGGCAACAAGAAAACAAAGTACTCTGCCCCCTGTCTCCAGATTTGCCTTAGATTTTCCCCCCGTGGAGAATTTAAAATCCAAGGACTAGGACCAGAATTAGGCTGGAGGAGGGGGTTTGAAAAGATTGTAAGGATCCTTGAAGAGATCTACTTAAGTACTGGGACGAAAACGGGGGGGCGGCCCCCAAACATACATGAGGGGGTTAAATGTTTTTTAATCCCACTTGTTGCTCTTGTAAAATACACAAGTTTAACATATGTATATTTAACATATACATATGTTAAACTCGAGTTTAACTTATGAAGTGTTACAGAGCAATGATTTAATAAAAAAAATTTTTTTTTAGGTCATGTAAGAGGCAGTGTAGTGCAAAGGTGTTAAACTGGGGTGCATGGGTCTGCCACACTCCCAGAAACAGATTAATGTGTAATTGAGAAATATTTAAATAAATATAAATAAAGCAGATAAAATGACATTTTAAAACTTAAGTCAATGTACAACTGCAGGGATCCTTGGCTGTCATTAATATTACCTGTTTTTTGAGTTTTCTCCTACTGGAGTGAATTAGAGAGCAAGCCTTGAAGTTAAAATCCTAACTCTTATGCTAACTGTTAAGGGGAAAATGACAACTTCTCAATGCTCCAGCAACCCATAAAGAGTTACAAATGAATTGTTAAATTGCAAAGGAATTGATAATGCAATAGGGGAGAAACTGACCACAACCTGGAGATGATTCCCTATAGGTGAATAAAACAATCAGGTTAGAGATGGTCTGAAGTAGTGGGAAAGTTTAGAGATAAGAAGAAAAGAACTGGGTTTGACTCCTGCCCTCGACACATTAGTTCTTGACCCTTATGTGCCTCAAGAGAATTCCTTAGGATTTATGTGTTTAAGCAAAGGATTGGAGGTTGCTTTGGTAAAGCCTGTTTCAGTTGAAGGAGAGGGATGAAATCATACTGTAGCTTTTGTCACAGATCCATGTACTCTTTCAACTTAAAAACAAACAAACAACTAGAAGCTAGTGGTTTAAACTGACAAGAAATGCTCATTTTGGAGGGGAGATGTGGTCATGAACCACTGATTCCAGTGGTTTTGTATACACTTAGTTTCATGAGATTTCTAATACATGTTAGCTATATTCAGAAGTCATTTTTAAAAATTAGAATTTTAATTAAGATAAATCTCAGAGATCTTTCTAATCCTACAGATAAGGAAATGAACTGACTAGAATTCAGCACTTCTAACACCATCATTTTTCCAACTAGACTACTATTAGTGTGGGACAATAACTTTGAAATTTATCCTTATCTAACATATTACTTAAGGAAGGGTTAAAAATGGAAACTCAGAAATATAGAAAATGCAATGTTAAGTGAGGAGGAAAAGAAATGCTGCTAAGGGCCAATAAGGGTACCTGGTCAACTAAATAGCTTCTAACTATGGTGTTTTTGCTTGCTCTGATTTTGGATCCTTGATATGAATTTTTTCTTTTAGAATGTGGAGATTACTCGTGAATATTTGGCAGTTTTGGAGCATTGATGAGGAAGGATAGCTTAGCCTAGACACATTTTATTAAAGGAATAATCAAGAAATTATTTGAGTGGCTCAGCCTATTATGGATCTGAGCCACATTTCCATTTTGGGCTTTTAAAAGGGCAGGTTGATGTGTCAGAATTCAGTAAGAAAAATCCTAAGAAGACATGAAAGTAGACTTTGGGCCCTAATGCTTTGAGCATTGGTAGATATCCTGGGGGATCACTTCCTGTTCCAACCCTAGAAATGGCAGACCAGAGAAATTACAGTAGTATGTTGAAAGGAGTGGGGGATCAATGGTGGAATTAAAGATCTGCCAGGGTTAGTGGATTGGGCCTGTAGTCAGGACGACCAGAATTCAAATCGGCTTCAGACACTAATTGTGTGATCCTGGGAAAGTCATTCAACCTCTATTTGTCTGAGTTTCTTTATTTGCAAAATGGAGATGATGATAACTCTTATCTCTCAGGAATTGTTACAAAAAATCAAATATAGTAATTGTAAAGCATTTAGCATAGTACTTAACATATATTAAGTGCCCGTATACATGTTGGCTATCATTATTATTAAAGTAAAAAAAAAAAACTGTTCAAGTCCTACCTCTGGCATATTCTAGCTGTATGATCATGGATGAATTAGGCACCTAACTCTTTTTAAGTCCATAAATTAGCAAATAACTGCTTTGATAGAGGAAGTTTCCTTACCTGGAACTCTCACACAAATTCGGAGGCTATTGCTACATAATTATGTTTGTAATTGTTGAGGTTGAGAAGGGGGACTCCAAAAGTCCCAGACTGGTGTTGCGAGGTCTCAAAAGAATTTGCAGGCTTGAACCCATCTCCTAGTCCAGGGGCAAAGTTTATTAAAAGCAATATGATGCCATTATTGAGCACACTGAATTCTAAGAATCTAGCAAAGAAACTGAAGCAAGGAGATATACTTACACAGTTTTCAATTATAAATGTTAATTCTATGAATGAAGGTTAAGGCTAGGAAGTAATCTTCAGATGAATTAAGGGTGGTTTGTAGATAGATTGGGTGTGCTCAGTTTCCTGAGCACCAGAGGCAGGTTCAAAAACCAGAAGACCAAGAACTCATTAGAACAGAATTCCCAAGGTCAGAGGACCCCTAAATCACATCGTAATTTTAAAACTGGAAGGAAACCTTAGAGACCATTCTAACCTCACTTTTTAGTTGGGGAAATTGAAATTCAGAGGATAATCACTAAGGGTACATGTTTGGTAAGTGGCAGTCACAATTTGAATGCATGTCCTCTGACTCCAAATCTTGTGTTTTTCCCCTAGTACCACACTTGCTGGTCCTTCTGTGTGTCTCTCCATTGCCCTTTGATTAATTCTTCATTTTAATTTTTTGAAGATGGTGGTGTCACAGCCATATATCATTCCCAGAAGCATATTAATGCTATAAAAATATGATCCTTTTTCTCCTTTGTGAGTTAAAAGATTCGAGAAACATAGTTTCTGAGTAATATAATCATTTTATTAATAAGGCCAATGTTATTAATAAAAGGAGGGTCATTTAGATGTCTGTCTTAGACCAAAGAAAATCATGTTTCAGGGCTCACAGTTCAAATGATATCACCCATCATCCTGTCACCTTTGTACAGAGAAAATTATCTCTATTCAGACCACCATCAACATTGGCTATTTAAACGAAAGAATCTATCTCTACCCAAACCTGAGTAGACCACAATGGGTTTCCCCTTCCTAAATTAAATTTTTTTTCATGGTTGGGTAAGGTCTGACCAAGATCAAAGAGTCAATGCAATCTCACTATCAGTAATGGCCTTTAAGAAAACTGAACTTTTTAAAATGAGGAATTTAGAAAAAAGGCTTCCTGAAGTAGTGATTATTAATAATTATTTCTCACATCCTTAGGAAGAAGCTTTTCAGTTTCCCAAAAACAATCTAACTTACTTTCCTACTCCGTACTTCAATTCTGAGCTAAGATCATTGTTTATTTATAGTATCTTGTATATTGGTGGATAAACATTTTTTGATAATATATGTAAATAGTAGGTGATGTGGGGTGGAGGTCAGAAAGATATAGAAAAGCGGGTCCCTGGTATGTAATCTCTTTTGAAGTTAGGGATCCATTGAATGTCTAGAACTGAATATGGAGCAAGATGGTGGAGAGAAGTCAGAAAATTGCTTGAGCTCTCCCAGTTTCCCTCAGAAACAACATGAAAACAAGCCTCTGAACAGATTCTGGAATGACAGAATATACAAAAAGATAGAATGAAACAATTTTCCAGTTCAAGATAACTTGGAAGAACTTCAGAAAAGGTCAATCTCACTTAGTTAAAAGGAAAATGCAGCTCAGACAGCGTCCAGGCAAGCCAGTTCGAAGATCTTAATCACAGCACAGATTATAAACTGAAACCCTACAGTTCTGGCTCAGTAAAACAGTGGCACAGCAGAACAGTAAAACAGCCTCCAGTTCCAATGCAGGTGGCAAATTGCCAGTCTGGGAAACCAGACAACAACAAGTAGGACTTAATCAGCTACCCAAGCTGTGAGCAAGACATCAAACACAAGCAGCCCCTGTGCTCAAAGCCAAAGACCAGAGCACAAAAGAAGCTTGTTATAACGTTCCCCCACCCCTTTTGCCAGAAGAGTTTGACTTTAAAAGTTACAAAATAGGGGGCATCTAGGTGGTGCAGTGAATAGAGAACCAACCCTGAAGTCAGGAGGAACTGAGTTTAAATTTGACCTCAGACACTTAACACTTCCTTCCTAGCTGTGTGACTCTGGGCAAGTCACTTAACCCCAATTTCCTCAGGGGGAAAAAGTTATGAAATAAGGATAAAGAAAAGAAATGTTGCTATAACAGAGAATACCAAAACACCAATTCAGAAAAGATAAAATGCCTACATGTGAAACCTCAGAGGCATATGAATTTGTCTCCATCCTAAAGAGCTTTCTTGGAAGAGCTCATAAAGAATATTAGAAGCAAATAAAAAAGAAAAATAAGAGCTATGAAGGGAGTCAACAGCTTGGAAAACAAAGGACAAAAATTGACTGAAGAAAACACCTTTAAAAGTAGAATTAATCAAATGGAAAAGGAGGTACAAAAACTAACTGAAGAAAATCATGCATTAAAAACTGGAACTGGACAAATGGAAGCTGACATCAAGAATCAGTCAAACTAAAAAGAATAGGAAAATAGATGAGAATGTAAAATATCTCATTGGAAAAACAACCAATGTGGAAAAGAGATCCAAAAGAGATAATTTAACATCAGGGCAAGCAGCACAAATCAGTACTCATCTTTGTACATCATCCTCTCAATCATTCAGACTTAAAACTTCATCTTTGAACCTCCCTTGTTTCTGTTACCCCTTTTCTCTCCCTCTTCCTTTAGTGACATGCTCTTGAAGTCAAACTCAGATCAAAATACACATATTAAGAAATTCAATCTCCATTAATGCATTATCTTTAGAATACTGGGGAATTTTTTATTACCCCAATTTTCAAGCAAAAGACCTCACCTTTTTTAACATTAGTATTCTTCTAACGCTGTTATATGGCTGAGAATCATGTAACACTACTGAAATCTCCAAAGTATTTGAGGATCATTAAAACAGCAATGAAGAGATACACAGTGAGTATGATGGCTATAGCTTATTACAAACAAGTAATTTATACAAGAGTAACTTGTCACTAAAGAAATGGTTGGTTTAGAAAAAAAAATGACCAATAACATAGAACACAGTTTACATACAACACTGG
>JAJPUD010002137.1:78866-103692 GCA_023553655.1 Myrmecobius fasciatus
AATAACATAGAACACAGTTTACATACAACACTGGTATCCTTTTGATAGGTAGAGAAATTAAGAGCTCCATGAAAGGATTTGAATGAAAGCTCACATTATGGATAAGTGTGAGGTATAGTTATTTTTGAGAAATAATGGAAAGGCAGGTTGGATCCAGATTGTGGAGAGCCTTGACCAGTAGGCTAAGGACTTAACATCTTATTCTGGAACCAATCGATGATGAATTTTTGAACTTTTAGAGGATAAAAGAATAAATCTGAGAGGAAAGTCCAGGATGTGCTTATTTATATTGTATGAACTCATGCTAACAGCATAGTATAGTTAATTCTAAACCAAATATGAGTAGAATGCAGAGGTTATTAAGGCTTCTGAAGCTAAAAGTTAGACCTAATTTGTGACCACGAAAAAGGCCCTTTTAGATCTGTACTTGCAGAATTCCTTTTCAGAATGTCAGAATTTAGTGTTCTCTAGATTCCTACCCAATAGAAGACTTTTGATTCCCATGCAAGTACTCAAGCTAACAATGCAACAAATCATATCATTAATCAGCATTTATATTGTATTTGGGGCTTTGCCAAGAGCTCTACATATATTACCTCATTTAGTACTCTCAATAACTGTGAGTTAGGTGCTGTTATAATCCCCATTCAATTAATTTAAGAGGAAACTAAGGTGGAGAGGTAAGCAGCTTACCTAAAGTCACAGCTAATAAATGAAGTAGGATTTGAATTCTTGTTTTCCGGATTCCAAGTCCAGTACACTATATGATACACTGGAGGTTTTGTTTTTGCCAAAGAGAAAATTCAAAATGCATAGTTAACATATCTCTAATTTCCTCCCTGGATGGGACTTCATTTTCCCTAGAAATGAAGCCACAAACATCCTCTAAAAGAAGAATGTACTTAGGATCACTAGAAAGTTGATTCTTTGCTTTGACAAGGAACTTGTACATTTAGGAAGCTAGATAATACAGTGAATAGATTATTGTCCCCTGAGCCAGGAGTACCTGAGTTAAAAATCCAGCCCCAGACAATATCTCTGTGACCCTGGACATCTCACTTGACCTCATTTGCCTTAGTTCTTCATGTATAATGAGCTGGAGAAAGAAATGACAAATTATTCTAGTATATTTGCCAAGAAAACCCAAAATGAGGTCATGGAGATTCAAACATGACTAAAAACAACTCAACTGTTTTATTTGCTGTCACCAAAATAGGTGGATTTGCAGGACATTCTTCTTGAAAGTGGTTCACAGGAAGTATAGATTTAGCAGTGAAAAAGGCCCAAATAGCATCTAGTCCAACTCCCTTATTTAAATATGAAGAAACTGAGGTCCAAAAAAGTCCAGGGACTAGGATTTGAACCCCAGACTCCAAATTCCTCAATATATCAGACTATCTCCAGGTTATCTCTAATTAAAACTCTATGTCTCCACTTATAGTAGCTACTACATGATGGTGACATGAAGAGTACTGTAGATTAAGCAGAATGATTAGTTATTTTTGTCAGTCATGTTTCAGCCATGTCTAACTCTCCAAGGCCCATTTGGAGTTTTCTTAGCAAAGATACTAGAATGGTTTGCCATTCCCTTCTCTAGCCCATTACAGATGAACTGAGGCAAATATTTAAGTGACTTGCCCAGGGTCACACAACTAGTAAGTGAGGTCAAATTTGAACTCGGGGAAATGAGTATTTCAGATTCCAGATCTAGCACTCTATCCAGTGTGCCACTTGGCCATTCATTCCAGGAGCAGGTAAAACTATTTCAGAAATAATGTTCATATTCCAATGCTTTAAATATGTTTCTTCCTTTTTTTGGTATATAAATATACTTCATTAAAATAGTTTGATATCATCTACTAAAATAAATTTATATAATCATATTCAATTATTCTATAAGAAATGATGAGCAGGCTGATTTCAGAAAAGTCTGGAAAGACTTAGATGAACTGATTCTGAATGAAGCAAACAGAAACAAAAAGAACTTTCTACACAGTGACAAGATTATTTGATGATCAACTGTGATGCACTTGGCTCTTTTCAGCAGTGAGGTGATTCAAAGCAATTCCAATAGATTTCTTTTTTTTTCCCCAATAGATTTCTAATGGAAAGTGCCATTCACATCCAGCAAGAGACATAGAGACTGAATGTTGTTTGCTTTTTTCATTTATTTTTCATGCTTTTTTCCCTTTTGATCTGATTTTCTTGTGCAGGATGATGAATATGAAAATATGTTTAGGTTAGTTTGCACATATTTAGCCTATATTGAATTGCTTGCAGTCAAGGAGAGGGAAGAGGGGAGAGAAATGGAGAAAAATTTGAAACAAAAGATTTTGCAAAGATCAATTTTGAAAACTATCTTTGCACGTATTTGGGGAAAATACTATTTTAAAAAATCATATTCAACCTAAAGTAAGATCTGAAAGAACTTAAAACATTTAAATTGTATATGGTACTATGCTGGCTAATATGAATAAATATTAATATGAACTAAAATGCTGTTGAAAACTTAAGTTGGCTTACATCCTAGAGTCAGAAGTTGTGTTTACCTTGGGAATTTAGGGCCAAAAAACAGCTTATAGTATGAAAATCTCTCAACTTGATTCCTACCCTGTCCAACTCTTGACTTCTAGGTGCTAAAGAGTCCCTACTGAGAGTCTGCCAAGTTCGTATTGAACTGATCAGCCACAGTTGAACATACTGTATCTTGGCCCAACATCGTGATGTCATTGGTTCTCTTTCAGTAGAGATGGCAAAAACTGAAAGCTTTAATTTAACTATTTTTCTTAGCTCAAAATCTAGCCATCTGACTAGGCTCAGCTGTCTGACTTTTCTTGTTTATGGTTTGAAGCTCAAAGAATGTTGAAGCATTACCAATGGATGACTTTTCACTTTCTATTTTATATATTACTTTAAGACAACTTGATCAAAAACTCCTTGAAGACAGGAAATTTGAAGTATCATTTTGCTGCTTCCCAACTTGCAGCCTAGCACAATGCTAAGTATATAGAAGTTATTCAGTGTGGGATAGAGGCAATACTATGACACAAGGTCCATAATAACAATAACACCTCTCATTTCTGTATCATTTTAAGCTTTGCAAAGTTATCTGTTGTTCAGCTCTGACCCCATTTGGGATTTTCTTGGCAAAGACCCTGGTGAGGTTTATCATTTCTTCTCCATCTCATTTTATAGATGAGGAACCCGAAGCAAACAGTGTTAAGTGACTTGCCTAGGATCATACAACTAGTGTCTGAGGTCTGATTTGAACCTAGGAAGATAAGTCTTCCTGACTCTAGGCCGGGCATTTTCCTTATAATAGCCTTTTGAAGTAGGTAATACAATTATTATTCCTACTTTACTAATGATAATTATTATTTACTTGCATTTTTATATTGCTTCAAGGTTTACAAAATGATGTCCTCACAAATAGGTAGGTTGTATAAATATTCTTCAAATAAAGGTTGCTCCTAATGGCCCTTTCCTCTCAGATGAGGTAGAAAGAGACCAACTATGAAGACACGAGGCAAACACAGCCCCACATTTGTGAACTTCTTTTCCTGTCTTTGAATAGACTGGTCCACTGTTCCAGGCCATTGTTTCCATGTTGTTAGTGGGGAGTGCAGTTGCCATAGTCACTTGCTACTTGCTATTGGCATTTGCTTGCTTGCTGCTGGACTGCTCCCATTGCAGCCCAGGCTAGTGCAACAAAGAGATTTTGCCAGAGCAAATGCCAGAGAGTTTTAGTAGCAGAGCCTAAGCCTGTGGAACACAGATAAAGACAAGGCTTTTTAGGGATGAGGCTGTCCAGCTTTTGCATGTGGGAATACTTGTGTTGTTGAAGAGACCAGGTTGGCAGCTGTTATGGATTCTCAGCCATTGATGAGATCATATGGGGAGACAAATCCAGACTCCTTATTGCTTCCTCTTGTTTCCTCTATTTGCAAAACCAAAACCAATGAATTCCAAATACAGAATCCCTTCCTTTAATCTTTTCCAGTATCTGTTAGGGAAAAAGGCTAAGGGAAAGGATATGAAAGGGTGGGAGAAAATTAAGAGAAGCAATTTTTTTTTCAGTTTTACTATGTGACCATTATGGTTCTTCATCATACTCACTTTTAATAAATTATATGGCCACTGAAAAGTCAGTCATGCAGGTTTTTTTTCCAAATTACATGTAAAATTTTTTAACATTCATTTAAAAATATTTTGAGTTCCAAATTATTTCCCTCCCTTTCTCCCTTTCCCCCCTCATTGAGGAAGGCAGGCAGTTTGTTATAGGTTGTACATGTGCAGTCATACAAAACTTATTTCCATATTAGTCATGTCATAAAAGAAAACACAGACCAAACAATAAAAATAAAGTTTTAAAAAGTATGCTTCAGTCAGCCTTTAGACTTCATCAGTTCTTTCTCTGGAGGTGGATAGCATTTTTCATACAAGTCCTTTAGAAATATTTTCAAAAACTGTATTGCTGAGAATAAGTCATTTACAGTGGATTAGTAATCTAGTTTTATGAATGAGTTTGGTCACCTTGAGAGCAGAATTCCCAATTATGGGCCGAGACAGACAATGAGAGAAGCAATCGAGATTTCTCCCATAAATCCAGTAGTTCAGAGTAAAATTCTATTTCTTTTCCCCCAGATCTAATTTTTAATCCAACTAATGAGGGTCACTAAATCTGCCCAGCTGTTCTTATGGTGGGAAGGGGGAATAGTCTAAGGTGATAGGTGAGCTCATTTTGGTGAATAGCTAGCATAATGTCCAGCCTTTGGAAAAGCACCATACGTCCTTAAAGGATACCTACACAAAAATCACTGGACTAATAGAGTGTAGCACCACCTAGTGAACAATTTATGTATCATGCTCCCTTAATTACATTTTATGCTTTCTTGATTAATGATGGAACCTAAAAAGTCAATCAAGTTCTTCCTATATGCCAACTACTATGCTAATCACTAGTTACAGAAGAAAGACAAGAACATGGTCCCTGCCCTCAAGCAGTTCACACTTTAGTTGGAGAGACAACATGCAATAGCTAGACACAATGTATACGTATATGTATAGAATATATTGTATGTATATGCACCTCCTTTTCATATTATGTAATTGGTTAACAATCTCAGAACAAAATCATTCAAGGAAATCCAGAAATGACAGTAAGACAAAAGAGGATGATTCTGGATATGAGGTATAAACAGTAAAAAGGCAAAGAGAAAATAGAATAACATGTGTAAGTTCTATCAAGATAGAACATTTCAAGAGGAATAAAGTATACAAAGACTGGAAAGGTAGAAAGAAGACAGATTGTAAAGGCCTTTAAAAATCAAAAAGAGAATTTTATATTTAATACCAGAGACCAGTAGAGAGAGTATATTTGATTTAAGGGTTTTCATGGTCAGACCTTCACTTTTTTTTTTAAATTTTATTTTATTTGCAAAACATATGTATGGGTAATTCTTCAACATTAACCCTTACATAGCTTTCTGTTACAGATTTTCCCCCCAGCTCCCCACCCCTCCCCTAGATGGCAGGATATCCACTACATGTTAATTATGTTAAAATACTTGGGAAATCGAATATATGTATACATATTTCCAAACTTATTGTTGTGCAAGAAAAATCTTATCTACATAAAAGACATATCAGATAAAGGAAACACAATGTAAGCAAACATCAATCAAGAGTATGAGAATGTTATGTTGTGGTCCACATTTCACATCCCTCTCTCTGGGTGTATATGGCTTTCTTGAGTGAACAATTGGAAGTGGTTTGAAGCATTTCGTTGTTGAAGGGAGCCATGCCCATCAGAATTGATCATCATATAGTATTGTTGTTGCCGTGTATAATGATCTCCTGGTTCTGCTCATTTCACTCAGCATCAGTTCATGCAAATCTCTCCAGGCCTCTCTGAAATCGTCCTGCTGGTCATTTCTTACAGAGCAATAATATTCCATAATATTCATATATCATAATTTATTCAGCCATTCTCCAATTGAAGGCGAATTTCACCTATTTCTAATGAAAAGACCAGATCTGAACAAAAAATTTGACCTCCAAATACAGAACTCAAGAGAAGCATAAAAAGGTAAAAAGGAAAGAACTCTTGGGAACTATATTTCTACTATAGGTATCCTTAAAGAATGGGGGTATAATTCGATTTCTCTTTGATAATAATGGAAAGGAAATTAGAGGTGGAAGGGATACCATGCTGAAAAAAAAGGGGGGAAGGAGGCAAAATAAAGTAAAAATAAAGGAGGTAAAATAAGGCAAAATCTCATAAAGAGACATAGAAGATCTAATATAATTGAGGGAAAGAAGGGAGGGCGATGAGTATTGTCTAAACCTTACTCTCATTAGATTGGACTCTAAGAGAGTATATCAGACACATTTGGCTTCAAAGAAAGGCCTGACCCTCCTTGTGGGAAGGTGGGAGGGAAAGGAGGAAAGGAAAGGGATAAACTAATAGAAGGATTAGGGGAAAGGTATAAAGGGGGAAGAAGGATTCTAAAGGGGGCAGGACTATTGGTGGGAGGTGGTCATCAGACCTTCACTTTAAGAAAATCACATCTGCAACTGAATGGATTATAAATTATAATGGTGAGAAACTTGAAGCAGGGAGGCCAGTTAGAAGTCTACTGACATTTTCCAGCCATGGAGGTGAGGGCTTGAAAGGAGAATGTCACATATGTCATGAAGGTTGGTAGTGCACTTGACAAAAGAAAGTTGAAAGGAAAGGAGGATGGGGGGGAATAGTCTGTTTTATTTGGATTTTTAAGTTTGTGATGCCTATGAAGACAACCAATCAGAGATGTATAAAAGACAGGGGATTAGACAGTGGATGCAAGACTAGAGCTTAGGAGAGAGGCTAAGTCTGGATGTGTAGATGTGGGAATCTTCTTGGAAATGATCAAATCTCTTGGGAAAGGATGAGATCACTAAGAGAGTGTTCTAGAGTAGTAGCAATGTCAGAAGAGAGAGCTGTATTTGAGAGCTGGAACAAAGGTGAAATCAATAGGCTTTGGCAACAGTTTGGATATGGTGAGCAAGATATAGTGAGAACTCCTAGGTTGCAAGCCTGAAGGACTGGGAGTATGATGTTGCCCTCCATACTAATAAGGTAAGTAGGAGTAAGAATTTAAGGGAGGAATTAAGTGTTCTATTTTGAACATTTTGAGTTTAAGATGTTTTCTGGACATCCAGTTTGAGATACTTAAAAGGCAGTTGGAGATGTGAGATTGGAAGTCAGCAGAAAGTTTTGGTCAAGATATATTTGTGCATCAGGACAGAGATGGTAATTAAATCCATGGGAGCTGATTAGATTGCCAAGTGAAGTAGTGTAGAGGGAGATGAGGGCCTGTTTTTGTATAATTCTCAAACTAAGAGTGTTTTATATGTTTATATATATATATATTAAAATGTACATTTCATTGTAAAAAACCACTCTTAGCTGGTGTGATATACAAAAACAAGGGTCAAGCCAGGTTCTACCAGTATGCCATAGATGGCTGGGCTTCTGGTATAGCATATTGGGTTGAATCTAAGTGGATTAAAATTAATAGATAACTCAGATGAGGGGGATTACTTCAGAAGTACAAGATGAGTGAAACTTAGAAAATTATTTATCAACATATGGTGCATGCGTTAATATATATTGCACTAAGAAAGCACAGCATTCAGGAAGAAATGCTAGTCCAATAACATTCTATTCTGTTCAGACCACATCTTGAACATCATATCAAGTTTCTAGACACCATAGATTAAAAAGAGGATTGATAGACTGATAAACATCCACAGAAGGACAATCAGGAAGATTAAGAACTCTGATTCTGTGACATGTGAGGACTAGTTGGAATTGATATTTCTTTGAAAAATACAAAATTGAGAGAGAACATGACTATTCAAGTATTTGAGAGTTTATCAAAAATAGTCAATGACTATAGTAATCTAGTGTTTGACAAACCCAAAGACCCCAGCTTTTGGGATAATCACTATTTGACAAAAACTTCTGAGAAAATTGAAAACTAGTATGTCAAGAAACTAGGCATTGATCCACATGTAATACCATATACCAAGATAAGATGGAAATGGGTTCATAATTTAGACATACTGATATTGTAAGA
Organism: Myrmecobius fasciatus; assembly: GCA_023553655.1. Lineage (NCBI taxonomy): Eukaryota > Metazoa > Chordata > Mammalia > Dasyuromorphia > Myrmecobiidae > Myrmecobius > Myrmecobius fasciatus. Next base: position 86,990 of record JAJPUD010002137.1, read on the forward strand.
AAATTAGAAGAACATAGGATAGTTTACCTTTCAAATCTGTGGAGAAGGAAGGAATTTGTGGTCAAAGAAGAACTAGAGTTCATTATTGAACACAAAATAGATAATTTTGATTACATATAAGTTAAAAAGTTTTTGTACAAACAAAACCAATGCAGACAAGAGTAGAAGGGAAGCAATAAACTGGGGAAAAATTTTACATTCAAGGGTTCTGATAAAGGCCTCATTTCTAAAATATATAGAGAATTGACTCAAAATTATAAGAATTCAAGCCATTCTCCAATTGATAAATGGTCAAAGGATATGAACAGACAATTTTCAGATGAAGAAACTAAAACCATTTATAGTCATATGAAAAGGTGCTCTAAATCACTATTGATCAAAGATATGCAAATTAAAACATTTCTGAAGTGCTACTACATATCTTTCAGATTGTCTAAGATGACAGGAGAAAATGATGAATGTTGGAGGGGATGTGGGAAAACTGGGACACTGATACATTGTTAGTGGAACTGTGAATGAATCCAACCATTCTGGAGAGAAATTTGGAACAATGCCCAAAGGGTTATCAAAATGTGCATACCTTTGATCCAGCCATGTTTCTACTGGACTTATATCTCAGAGATAATAAAGGAGGAACATACTCATATCCCATTTGAACCTTTCATTTGTACATCCACATGTGCAAAAATGTTTGTGGCACCCCTATTTGTAGTGGCAAGTAACTGGAAACCGAGTGGAGGCCCATCAGTGGGAGAATGGTTGAATAAATGATGGCATATGAATGTCATGGAATATTATTGTTCTGTAAGAAATGACCAGCAGGATGATTTCAGAAAGGCCTGGAGAGACTTGCATGAATTGATGCTAAGTGACATGAGCAGAACCAGGAGGTCGTTGTACACAGCAATAACGAGATTATTATGACAATTTTGATGGATGTGACTCTTTTCAACAATGAGATGATTGAGGCCAGTTCCAATGACCTTATGATGAAGAGAACCATCTATACCCAGAAAGAGGACTGTGGGAACTGACTATGGATCACAACATAGAATTTTGCACTTTTTTTGTTTGCTTGCATTTTATTTTCTTTCTCATTTTTTCCTTTTTGATCTGATTTTTCTTGTGCAGCAAGATAATTGTATAAATGTGTATACATATATTGGATTTAACATATTTTAACATGTTTAATATATACTGGATTACTTGCCATCTAGGGGAAGATATGAGGGAGAAGGAGAAAATTTGGAACACAAGATTTTGTAAGAATTGATATTGAAAAATTATTTATACATATGTTTTGAAAATAAAAATTTTTAATAAAAATATTTTTAAAAAGAAAGTCTGTTAAATGGAAAAGAAATTAGGCTTGTTCTTGGCTCCAGATAAGAGCAGCAGGTGGAAATTTATTTTTTTCTTTTTTCTTTTTTTTTTTTTTTGCTGAGGCAATTGGGGTTAAGTGACTTGTCCAGGATCACATAGCTAAGAAGTGTTAAGTATCTGAGATCAGATTTGAACTCAGGTCCTCTTGACTTCAGGGCTGATGCTTTATCCACTGTGCCATATAGCTGCCCCAGTAGATGGACATTTCAAAGGGAAAAACTGCCAAACAATTAGAGAAGGTAAGGCAGTAAACATTTATTAAATTCCTACTGTCTGCCGTGCATTGTGCTAAACAAATATTTATAAACTTTACAAATATTATTTAATTGGAAAGCATACCTAGGATGGTGCTGTTGGCAACCTCTAAACTTATTTTTTCACCCTAGGAAAATCCTAATTGCCCTTCATTAACTTTGGTTGTGATGCTAATTTAATTGGATTTTACCCCACTCTTTCTGCTGATCTATTCCTCTCTTCTCCTGCTATTCTGTTTTTTGTTGTTGTTTTAATAAGGCACTTTCCTAATAATGTTCTGCCATCCTTCTCTTAAATTTTGCAGATATATGTTTATACTTCATTCCAGTGTTGTTTCTGGCTGTCCTCTTTCCATTTGGCATAGAGAGCTTGCATTTTTTTGGCTGAAGTGATTTCTGGGTTCTTTCAACTTTATTGTGATATCTACTTTATATATGTTAAACATCTGTTAAAAATTGAGTTAAAAATAGGCTGCATCAGGAATGTGATCTCATTAGCTTATCTGGCCTCCTTCATCAGAAGGCTGGTTGTCACAGATCTAGAACAATGTTTAAGTAATTAATTAGAAATTGATCTTTCAAGGCCATATGACATGCTACCTTACTAGAGCAGAAAAATTTTTCCATTTTATGAGATTATTTATTTGGCACCTGGATTAAGCCAGTCAGCAGAATTATGAGTATAATGATACCTCTTGAGGTCTGAATTGAGTGGATACAGAATTTTTTCTTGCACAAAAGGAATGAACTGAGCCTCTGCATCTTATCTTTGGCTGTTAGCACCAGTAGGAGTTTGTGCCAAAGGTTAAGAGAGTCCTTGTTTAAAAATGCCTTATTCATCCTCCCTAGATCATTATGGACCACTTCTTGTATGCTGAAAATTTTAGGTATAGAGGTTTGTTTTTGAATGTGTTTTGATTGTCTTCCAGAGATTGCTTATTAGAACAGTTTTCATGATCATCAACAAATAGGGTTTCTGTCAATGCTCACCTAGACCTAGCATGGCATTGTGACAGGTACTTTTTAACAATAGTCTGAAATAGAGAAGGTGAAAAAATATATATCTAGTTGGGGGAAATTTCTCTATTTCTACCATCTGTCTATTCTTTTCTAGGCTCACTCCTGCTTTAGCCATACTCTTCTCCCTTGTTATATCTACCTATTAGTGAACCAACCTGACACTATCCTATCCCCTATTCCTATCTCCCTTTCCCTCCCCTCCTCCATTCTATACAAATATGTCTTCCCAAACCTGAATTCTGTATTACTCCCACTGTCCATCTCCTTTTTTTTCTATTCTCATAGAAAGGAGCTAAAGGAAATAATGATACCATGTCTGTGCTTATTGAGGCCATAAACCTGAGACATACTTTTTTTTTGCATGACTAACATGGGAATTTGCTGTGTTTGACTTTACAAATTTGTTATGAAAGTTTTGTTTTCCATCATGTATATATAATGTGTAAGTTATAAGAAAGAAAAAAGTATTTGTCAATTGAAAAAAATTATTTAAAAAACAATACCACAAACAGTAAGAACTTTTTTTCCTAAGTCCAAACCTACCTCAAATCCAGTGATTATTGTGAGTTGACTTTTGATTTTTATTTAAAGTGATTACTTTTGCAAAACATCACAATAATAACTCACATATATAATACTTTAATATTTATCAAGTTCTTCTCAACTTTGTGAGGTACATAATGGCCTTATTCCATTTTGCAGAAAAAAAAAACAGAATTAGAGAAGTAAAACAACTTACCTATGATCACATAAGCTAATAAATGTCAGAGTTAGGGATCAAATACAGGTCTCTTCCCTCTATGGTCTGTGCTTTTTATGCTATATAGCATACCACCTCTATATAGGAACAATTAAATCTCAAGTGATAACCCAATTTAGCTGTTCAGACATAGTCTTTGTAAAGAAGTTGACATTGTTCCCTAGCCTCTGGAATCAGGCATGTGATTTTGGGGGGACATCTGATCCATTTCTCTCTATTTACAGATAAAGAAATTGAGGCCTTAGCAAGGTTAAATGACTTACAAAAAGTCACAATGGTAGTAAATCACAGAGCCAAATTTATAGTCTAAATGAATTGTCTGGAGATATGGAGGAGTTTATGAGTTGCCCATTGACCAACTCTAGCTAGCATGAATGTTTCTTGAAAACAGGTCTTCCTGATTCCAAGGCTGGCCATCTATAGAGATTATGCCAGTGCCTCTCCAGGCACAAACTTTCTTTTTTAAAAAAATATAATTTGTTTTTAATTTATAAAGTTTCTAAGGAAAAAATCCCTTTTATATCTGCAAGTATATACAAAAATTATAACTACATGTAAGATGCAATCAAATAAAGCATAATATAAAATACTAATTAAGATCTTTTATATCTGAGACACCCCCCTTTCATTACTTCTTTCTGTTTTCTGACTTTTGTATTTAGGTATATGAATTCAAGGATATGTGAAGCTAGTTCATGCTCACTTAAAGTTGTCTGCTCTACCTTTTCTACTTTGTTACCTTTATTTTCCACTCCACCTTCACCCTGACATGAATTTCTACAGCACTTGTGGACAATGTGTTTTCTAAATCCCTCCCTGCCACCTGTTATTAGCATTTAAATTTTTTCCTTCCTATCTTATTATGCTCCTGAACATTGCTCATCCTTACTCTGCCTTGGGCTCCTTCATGGAGGTGACTCACATAGTAATATACAGGTAGAACTTCTATTTTTTTAAACCAGAAATGTGTCCTGATGTTCTAGATATGTCTGTAGAAAACTGGCCAAGAATAATTTCTTCCATTTAGCAGGATTTCCAAATGTTAGATATCCTTCAGAACAATGGGTGTGATCATGTTTTTCCATTTCTCATCATTGGTGTTACCAAATGAAGAAACCTAAATCATTATGCTCTGTTTGAGTAGTACTAATACCTCCTGTTGTAATAAAGCAAGTTATACATGCCTCTACAATTTTGCAGTGTACAAAATGGAAAGGTAAATATTCACTAGATCAATTTATGAATTATCAATTTATTTTCATTCTGAATTTAAACATCAAATAAATTTAACATTTCCATATACAAAACTGAATAGAAAAAAATATTGCATATGAGACCATGAATCTCATATATATAATATGCATATATATATATATAACTAGTATTAGAAAAGAAAGAGAAGAGAAAAAGAAGGAAGGAAAAAGGAAAGAAGGAAGGAAGGAAAGAAACAAGTATTTATTAACTACCTCATATGCCTATTAAATGAGGAAGGAAGGAAAGAAAAAGAAAAAATATGCTTCAATCTACATTGTATCTGGAGAGAGATGCTATATTTTATCATGAATTCTTTGGGATTTTGGTTAGTCTTTCAAAGTTGATTATTTTTTATAATATTATTGTTTCTGTATATATTGCTCTATTGTTTTTATTCACTTCACTTTGCATGAGTACATATAAGATTTCCCAAGCTTTCCTGAAATAATCCCCTTCAACATTTCTTTCAATACGATAGTATTTCATCACATTCATAGGTCCTAACTTGCTTAGCTATTTCTCAATTGATATGCATCCTCTCAGTTTCTCAGTTTTCAACACCACAAAAGAATTGCTATAAATAATTTTTTATATATAGGGTCTTTTTCCTCTCTATATGATCTATCTGAGACATACTAAAACCCCAAGATCTTTTGTAGCCTATTTCATACCTGTCTTCTCATATTATACACATGAAGTTGATTTTTTTGAACCCAAGTATAAAGCTTTATATTAATTCTTATTAAGTTGAATCTTACTTGATTTGGCCTAGCACTGTACTTATGAAAATCTTTTTAGTTTCTGAGAGTCATCAACATTTGAAAATAGCCTTTTAAGCTTTATGTCACCTGAAAATCTGATGAGTATGTCATCTCTCCCTTTATCAAAGCCACAAATAAAAATATCAAATAGTACAGGGTTGCCAACCACAAGTCCATGGGGAATTGTAATAGAGATTTATTCCAAATTGATATTGATGCATCAGTTACCATACTTTAGATTTGACCATTCATCCATTCTTTAGTTCATATAATTGAACATTTAGCCCACATCTCCCATCTTATTCATAATAATAATGTGAAAAATTTTGCCAAATGTTCTGCAAAATAAACTTTAAAGTAGCCAGTTATACAAACTGGTAAATTATAGCTATATCAGTTCCCTGAAAAATAACCCTGCCCAACAAAAGAGATTATTCTATCACTGATGAAATGATATAGGATTTCATGATCACCACTTCTTTTCCTATGTTCATTAACAATCCCTCTAATACATTCTAGAATTTTGCCAGGAGTCAATCTCAAGGTAAATTAGCTTATGGCTTGAAGACTAATCTCTTACTTAAAAAAAAAATCAGAATAGCATTTGTCCTTTTCTAGTCTTATACCAACCACCTTGCTTGTTTGTCAAGGTCTTTCAAAGATCATTAGCAGCTGATTAGCAGTCATATCTGACAATTTTTTTTTTAGGCTTGAAGACATATTTCACCTGGTCTTAAAGATTTGAATTATTCAAAGTCATTATTTTTTTTCACTCTTCCACTAATTATTTAAATTATCAACTATTATCCTTTTTTGTTCTAAATGTAGTCAGAAGTAGTTACATTCAACCTTTGGTTCCATATTTTAGAAAGGACAAATTGAAGAGGATGCCAAGGAAGTCTAGTAAAATAGTGAAAGATCTCATAAGAAGATCTAGTAAAGGTGTTGAACTTGTAAAAAAGAAAGACTTGAGAAGTAGGGCAGGATGGCTATCTTCAAGTGTTTAAAGGGCTATAGTAGAAGAAGAAGTCATTAAACATTTAAATAAATATATTCAGCTTGGACTAAGTAAGGAACTAGGACAGGAATTGGGAAGCCCAACTCACAGATCATATAAGTCCTGTGAAATCATTTCATTTAGTCCTGTCAAAGCAATTGCAAGCAATGATGAGCTGAAAGCTAAGAACAGTAACAAAGCCCATAGCTTTGAGTCCTATAAGCTGACAATTCTGTATGGTCCATGAATGATGTCATAAACATCCAAATGGCCCTTGACAGAAAAAAAAAGTTCCTATTCCTGGATGATTCTGAGGTGAAATTGTAAAAAAGCAAAATCAGGCTTCATATAAGGTTAAAAAAAACCTTCCTAAATATTAGGTCTTTTCAAAAGTGTAATGAACTAAAACCAGACTACTTTGAGAGGTAGTTGTCTTTTTGGTCATTTGAGGTATTTAAGAAAAGCCTGGATTATCATCACCATGAATTTTGTGGAGAGGAATCATTTTCAGGTACAGATTAGACTAAATGGCCCTTTCAATTCTGACATCCTGTGGTACTGTTTTTTACTTTTCAGAGAAAGGGGAAGGAAAATTAAAATTGAACAGGCCATGTTCTCAGTAGTGAATTAGTATTATTGGAAGATTATGGCAAAATTCATCAGTTTTGTATGCCAATTCTACCATGACATATGTATGCGGCTTCTGTATAATGTATATTTTGTACTCACCATTTACCAATGGAGTAAAGCTGTGTGCTTGTTACCATGCTTTTTAGCATGATATTTTCAACAATGTTGTCAGATGCCTTCAACAAGGTTGAAAATGTCATCAAGGTCAGCTACCACCCTAATGATAAATTGTAACTTGAAAACACTACAGCCAAAACTAAAGTGGAGGGAGAGTTGGTATGTGACTTTTTGTTATATGATTATGCACCTAATGCAGCCTCTGAAGCTGAACTGCAAGAGAGAATGGATCAGTACTCTACCATTTGTGCTAATTTTGACCTGACAATTAAGACCAAGAAAGCAAAGACTCTCCATCAGCTGGTACCACACCAGCCATATATCTGAGATTTCTCCCAGCACAGAAACTTATCTGCTTGTAATTCAACAAACAATTTGATCCAAATAGCTAGTTATATAGAATTATTCCTAAAAGGAACTTTTCCTTTAATTTGTTGGTTGAATTAAAAGAGTTAATTTCTAGAGATCTTAAATTTCCTAACCAAGACACTATTACCAGAGGGTTGTGTTCATTAATGATTAAAAAAATTAAGCTTTTGTACAGTCATCAGTTTAAACACTGCCACAAACAGTTTCTAGGAATTGACTACATTTTTAAAAAAAAAGTAGAAATTAACCAGAGACTATCAGAATGGCAGTGATCAGCAGTCTCATCTTTCACTCTGTAGTTCATCAGCATCACATACTGTTTTCCCTACCATAGGCACAAATCTCTCAGTAATTTAGGGCAATTAGCCTATATACTTACAGCAATACATATTTGAGACCAACTGTCAGAACACAGTGAGGGTACTAAAAATATTGGGGAAATGTCAGGTCCTTAGGGGAACAACCCTGAACTGGCCTTTAGTAAAACTGGAAAGTATTGAAATTTGTCCTCCTTTATATCATCTTTTCTGCAGAAGTGAACTGTGACCTCATATGGCTCTAAGGTGGCCCAGATCTCCTCAATATGGTGCTACATTGGGCACCACCTCGTCAGAGAGTATCCTGTATTATTTTTCTGTCTCTTCTCAAAACCCCATAAAAAATTACGTACTCTCTGACCCTGGGCAGCTAGATGACACAGTAGATGGAGCACATTGAGAAAACCTCAGTTCATATCCAGCCCAGACAGTAGCTATGGGACTCTGGACAAGTCATTTCACTCTATTTGCCTCAGTTTCCTCATCTATAAAATGAGCTGGAGAAGAAAATAGCAATACACTCTAGTATTTCTGCCAAGAAAATCCTCAAATGAGGTCACAAATACTGGGACATGCCTGAAACAACTAAATAAGAACTGTTTACGAGTTGCATTTTTTTCCCCTGAGAGCTACTGGTAAAACATTTTCCATCACACCTCTACATATGGGACTCCTAGAGATCTTATACTTCAGTCACTGAATTGGTTGAGTTGTCAGTCAACATCAGGATCACTAGGATGAAATAGGAAGGAAATGAAATAGAGATGAAATGAAACATGAATTCATATTATTGCTCATATTCATATGAGGCTGATTTATAGAAAGGTTCACCAGTCTGTGACAAATAATGCAAAGAGGAATGGGGAGAAATTCTCTTTCCCTATATTTTTATACCTTTATGACTATTTCTGGTGCCCCAGATTATGCAACAGTTTTTCATCTTCTAATAAATTTAAACTTCATTGTTCAATTATTGAATAATAGGTGTGGCAATATTACTGGATGCTTTGTGTAGGGTGGTAACCTGAACAAATAAAATTTCTGTCTTTCCCCTGCAATTGCATCATTTCCCTATTAATTCTCTTTCTGAGTTCTAATAGTCCAATGGGCATAAATACTTCAGAGGTTACTAAAATTGCAAAATTTTTCTTAGTAATTGACTTTTCTATTAAACCCCTACCTGCTAGAATAAAAGAAAATCCATTCTCCTTTCTATCCCTCTCTCACTTTCAAATATTGCATGAATGGTCTTGGATATTACTATAAATAATTTCATTGGATAGGTACTGCAGATTTAATGTCTAATAATCTTATCACTTCTGGAATCTTAAAATTGCACAGAACTACTTATCTATGCAATTGTATCTTTTTCTTTCTTTCTACCTTCGTGAACTACTTCATGAACTTGTATGTCACAAGCTTCTTCCACTTGCTTCTTCCACTTTCCATCACAGAGATCCACTTCCCTAATTACTTGCCAGCTTGATGGGAAAAATGTGGGGGAATCATTGAAATTTGAATTTTGAGCATCAGTATCTCTTCTTCTCTGCTGCTTTTCCATGTGTGTACTCCTTGTCCTGTTTACATAGTAACTCAGCAAAAATAGTTCCCTCCAAAGTAAAATATCCTCAGAAACTTGGGGGAATTCTAGAGAAAGATTACAATCAAATGAGAAAATAAGTCTTATTTAGTATTCTATTCATACTCAGAATTCAATCAACATTGTTAATATACTGACAATCCTAAAAGTTATATCAAAAAAGAGAGAAGAGATAACAATAAATGGTAATAAGCCAGAATGAAAGTAGCAATATAATTCAATCTACACAGGACCATATAAAATAGGAGGACAGGCCAGTGAAGACCCACTCTTGAGAGCATGGTGCATTTGATGAATCTGCTTCTGAAGATTATGACAATGTGGAAAGGAGAGGTCTCATTCTCTACTTTAGAGCATTAGCTGGCATTCTGTGACTTTTCTTGTCAGCTTACTTCATGGTGAAGAAAAGACCTTTTGGTTGGCTGCTAAAGTGGACCTGAAAGTACATTCATAATATTTCAATGGGAAAAGTAGCTCCTTTTCCTTCTTGATGTCCATGTGTTGTAAGAATGATTCTGAGTTCTGGGGGCGGAGGGGAACAGGTAAGGGAGGCACCTTTCCTCTATCAGAATGGGCCATGAATATCTAGCTTCCTAAGCAATTTGTATCTGAGATAGGGGTTGTTTCCTGTCTGTATCCAAACTATCAGATGCACAGCAATTGAGCCCAGAAAAGAGGTATCCTTAAGGAGTGACCTGCTTGATCCAGTCCAGAAATGAATTGACCTACCAATGAAATGTTATGTTTTTCAAAAAAGGGAGTAACTCCTGTTGACTATGCATTAGAAAGTGAACTCAGTGGGGGTAAATTCTTTGTAGCATATACCTTTAGTTTGAATCCATTCTCTCCAAAATGGTAGAGAATGCCCCTATCTCAGAGACAAGGAGTGGGTTTCCCTCATTGGCTAATCTCTCCTTTTATCCCCATTACATATTAAAAATGTATTTCTTGTTTTAAATGCCTTAAAAATAAATAGATCTTTCATTTGTAGCAGCTGCATACAAAATTATAGGTCTGAGCAGAAAGCAGTAAATGGACACATATTTGCTTGACATAACAAGTACCCATTCAGATATTAATAAAAATGGGGACAACAGGCCACTTAATTTTTGGAGTGGTATCTGCTCTAGGAAATTCCATTCACTTTCTACTGATATCATTGGTCAGATGTAAACTTGGCCTGTATTGTCACTAATGCCATTTACTTTTCTGCTGTAGGAAAAGGTACAACCCCCCCCAAAGTTCTAGAATTTAAGAACCCACAATGAAATCCTATGTTACCCTGGGCAAATTGTATAAAATTCCTGATCCTCAGTTTCCTCATCAGGTCACTTCTAATTTTAAGATCTATGATCTAAATAGATGAGTTCTGTCCTATACTTCCTCCTTTCTCCCTATCCTTGTGGAGGAGGAGAGTCTGTTTTAGTGAAAGTTTTGCCTCACCTTTGCTCACTTAGTCCCCTATATTTTTGTCACAAAGCACTGGCCATCCTCAATAGCAGGGAGATAATGGCTTGCATTTGAATAGCAAGGAATAGAACAGATTGAAAGTCTCCACTTTTTGGATTTCTGAAATGCTTTGACTGTTGAATTTAAGTCCTTGGGGAGTTACTATGTAGTTGTTTGATCTCTGTTTTATAAATAACCAAGAGAGGAGAGGAGAAAGAGAATGGAAACTAATTGTATCAGAAGCCAAAAACAAGAGTCCTGGTTTGTTTGTTTTTACTGTTTTTCATCCAGCTAAAAATATGAAGGGCCACAGAGAGGACAAATTCTTCCTTCGCTCTGCCTGCCCACCCCTCTTTTTCATTTCTTCATCTTCATTCCAGCAAATATAGATGTAGTATCATGTGACTGAACTCAGAGGATATTTCCCTGGGTAATGATTCTATTGGGCTTCATTTTTAAAATTTAGAAACCTAGGGTTGTTCCACTGAAGAAGCACAGCAACATAGTCAGACTTGTGCTTTAGGAAGACTGGTTTGGTACCCATGACAAGGGTAGCTGAGGACAGAGGAACTTGGAGGCTGGGATTTCAAGTAGCAGGACATTGTTATAGCCTACATGAGGGTCATGGAAACACAAACCAGAGTGGTGGCTGTGTGAGGGGGAATGAGACAAGACTTAGCAAACTAATTAGATATAAGAAGTGAGGGAGGGGACTCCCTCCTGTCTGGGAGAGCTGGAAGGATGGCAGAAACCTCCACAGAAACAGGGAAGCAGAAAAGAGGGGCAGCCTTAGAGAATAAAGGACCATGATGAATTATATTATGGATAAAACAAGCCCTGCTGCGGGGCACCCATTTGGAGCTATCTCACAAGCAGTTAGCAATGCAGGACTAGAGCTAGGAAGAGAGCTTAACTCTGGATACATGGAGCTGGAGTCATCTGAAAAGAGATGATAACTGCTGGCGTGAACTGATGTAGTCATTGGCAAAGTGGGGGCAGGAAAAAAGAAGAGAAGGTTCAGGACCAAAACTTGGGGAGAACCAGGTAGCAGTACAGGTGAAAATTCAGCCAATGAGGTTCAAAAGTGTTAAAATAGAACTAGTAGAGAAGAGTGCTGAGAAAGCTCAGAATAGAGAGAGGAGCCTGGGATCTGGGCTGGTCAGTAGTGTCAAAACTAACAGGAAAGGTCAAGAAGGATGAAGATTAAAGAAATTGTTGGATTCTTCAATTAACTTGATAACATTGGAGAGAGCAGTTTTAGTTGAGATTAGCTATAAAGATTAGTTAGATTAGTAGCTATAAAGCAAGGGGTTGGTTGAAAAATGAGTGGGAAGAAATGAATTTGAGCAACAAGTACAGAAAACTTTTCTTGGGGGGGTGGCAATGAAAAGGAAGAGAAATATAGACAATACCTTCCAATAATTGTTATTGATAACTCAGATTTAGGTCATATGTGACCTGCCCAAAATGTGGAAGAGAGAGGGGAAGAAGCCCAATTATTTACCCATTCATCTCTCTCTTCCATCTCTACCATTCCTGTCAAGATGTAGGCTTGTACACAGCAGAACATGAGAGGATTCGAAATAAAAGATAAAACTTCATTTAATAAAAACTTATATAATAAATCTTACATGTTTTCAAAGCAATGCAGCTTTTATGTGCTTTCTTCTAGGTTTTCTTTTTCTCTCTGATGTGCAATTTTTATTTTATTATATATATATATTTATGTATTATATACGTTTATTATATATTTATATGTGTATGTATAGATACACATCTATAAACATATATACACATATAATATATATGTATTTAAAACCATACTTGTCATTTATTTTTCTGGTAGTAGAGATTTCCATTCAGTCCAAGTCTGTCCATGTTTTAGTAAATCAGCCAGCTCATCATTTCTTCTATCACAGCAGCATTCTGTCATATATCACTTAGCCACCTCCCAACTGGAAAGCATCTATTATTTTAGTTAATCTGATATTTTACACTTATCAGATTAACTAAAATATGATATATCAAAGTTATTTTTAATTTGCATTTCTCTAATCAATAATTATTTAGCATCTTATGTAATTATATATAGTCTTGATTTCTTTATTGAAAAACTTCCTGCTCATATCCCTTAACCATTCATCAATTGGGTTACACCCAGGTTGTATGTAAGGTTACCAAAAGAAGTGTTAATTGACTAGAACTTTCCCAAATCCTATGTAGGTGATGATTTTTAGGAATTCTTTCCTTGGATGTTAACCAGTCCCCCTGGCAAGAATCCCTAGAACATTTGAACTACTCTTTAATCTCATTCTAACTACCTTATTCCTGAGGCAAATCCCTGTTTGTCCTATCCTAGTTCTGGCACTGCATAGCTATTTTCTTAAAATCCTTGTGCCCTTTAGCCAAGTACTTAGAATTTTCTTTTTTTTATTATTAAAACTTTTTATTTGCAAAACATATGTATGGGTAATTCTTCAACATTAACCCTTACAAAGCTTTCTGTTACAAATTTTCCCCCCTACTCCCCACCCCTCCCCTAGATGGCAGGATATCCACTACATGTTAATTATGCTAAAATACGTGACAAATCGAATATGTGTATACATATTTCCACACATCATTTTTGTGCAAGAAAAATCATATCTACAAGAAAGAAAAATCAGAGAAAGGAAACACAATGCAAGCAAACATCGATAGAGAGCATGAAAATGTTATGTTGTGGTCCACATTTCATATCCCTCTCTCTGGGTGTATATGGCCTTCTTCACAGATCAATTGGAACTATACTTAGAATTTTCTTAAGGAAACTTTTTTTCCTGACCTAGCAAATGACAATTATTCTAAAAGACAGTGGAAGTATAGTATACAATATTCGTAAAACCAGTAAAAGAATGGATGCATTTATTATATTTTCCCTTCTCCAATACACACATGTACGTACCAAAAGTAAATCCTGACATTGGACAGGTACCATCATTGAAGACACTGCTTTCAAGTAAGTACTCAAGGCAGTGTCTAAGTGCCATCATTCTTATATTACAAGATGATGTGACTAGTATTGTGTTGCTAATATTAGATTTTATAACAAGCAAATTATGAAAGCACCTCTGACTCTGTGCATAGCAGACTAATAACTCACAAGAAGAAATTCCAAAATGCACTCTCAATGACTATATTGAGAAAACTCTAGAGAAGGGATGAAGGGAGACAGATTGTGCTATGACAGAGTAAACTAGGCATCTGAGCTTGAATGGAGTTGGAGCCAGAGAGGTCAATTCTACAGAACATGAGAAAAATAGCAAGAACTTTTTTGAAAAACTAAATGATGATAATGACACCTTGATTTGTACATTTTTTCTCACACTTGTATAATTTCATTATGAGGTATGTGGTTTGGATTTTTATATCCTAATTTTACAGATGAGGAACCTGAAGGTTCACTGGACTTAAATCAAACACTTGGTGAGCCAGGTATGGGCTCTAGTGAGGTCCTCACCCTATAACATTGAGAGTGGCAAACACTCAGAGTGCTCTCATGTAACAGTTTCAAAAGAAGATCAAAAAAGATCAAACATGCCCATTGGTAAAAAAAAAAAAAAGTTTTGAAGCACTCCACTATATGTGTGTGCACATATATGTATATATGTACATAGTTATCCATCTATTCCAAAGCTCACACAGTGGGACTCTCTCATTACATACAATTATACTCATAATTATGGATGTCACCCAACTTTCACAAAATGGAAATTTTAAAGGAATGAAATAAAAATTAAATAATATGTGATCCTGGATTTAACAGGATGCCAGTAGAGTTTATTGAGTAGGGAGTTTATTGAGTAGGATCCCAAAGGATCACTTTGGGAGCTGTGTGGAGGATTAATTGGAGAGAAGGGAGACTTCATTCAGAGAGTACTATTAGACAGCTATTGCAATAGTCCCCATGAGAGGTGATGAGGGCTTGAACTAGCTGTGGGAGAGGAAAAGGGGATATGTGAGATATATTATAAAGGTGGAAAAGACATGATTTAGCATTTGAATGGATCCGTGGGGTAAGTGAGAGTGAGAAGTCAAAGATGACACCAAGTTTTTGAACCTGAGCAACCAGATGATTTAGTGATGGAGAAAGAATATATAATAAAGTCTGATCACCACCCAGCTAAGCCTGTTTATGCTGTGTGACTTATTCAGTCCTAATGAAATGCTCCCTCTGCTTGCTCTGGAGAACAGAATGGGCCACTCTGAGCAGCACCTGCCATAGCAATTTGCTAACTTGGGGGACGAAGTATGGGTGTGCTGCACATGGAGGATTTTGCCTGTGCAACTCCTGGCTTGGATGCACAGGTGAGTTAAGTTATATCTGCCCTGAGAGGTTGGCAACCTGGAGCTTGAATGGCAGTGCTGGGGTTTTGGAAGGGATGGATAGGAAAATAAGGGATGATGTGTTTGTATTAGAGCCAAGACTCATGATTTTGGACCTTTGTTTCCTCATCTAACCAGCTTTGTTGTTTTTTTCTTGGCACTCTATATCCACTAGCTGCCCTTTTTATGTAATGTACAGTTTGTAAAATAGAATTTACATAGTATATAGTTTATTTATTGTAATGAACATGTTTTGTAGTCTGGTGAAATCTTTGGACCCCTTCTCAGAATAACATTTTTTAAGTGAAGAAAATAAAATATATAGAATTACAAAGGAAATCAATTATATTAAAGTGATAAAAATATTTAAAATATAAGTTCATAAACCCCAGGTTAAGAGCTCCTGTTCTAATTGGGCAATATAGCCTGACAATGCCAAACATTTAGTGTAGTGTGGATTCTTGAAAAATCTTTGAATAAAGTTATACTGGGGTTTGTATCTCAAATGGAATTTTGTGTTATCTTACTATGTGCATGGGCCAGATAGGTGGCACAGTGAATATAGTGCCAGGTCTGGAGTTAGGAGCACTCATCTTCCTGATGATTCTTCCTTCAGACTATGCTGCTGTGTGGCCCTGGGCAAGTCACTTTACCCTGTTTGTTTCCATTTCCTCACCTGTAAAATGAGCTGGAGAAGGAAATGGCAAACTACTTCAGTATCTTAGCCAAGAAACCTCCAAATGGGTCACAAGGAGTTAGATATGACTGAAAATGATGAAACAACAAATATGCATGTGGGAGATAGCTCACTAAGGAAATCTTTAAGGTTGCATTTTGTTTTGCCCATTCAAATGTGTTAATTTTTAAAAATAGAGTGGAATTTTATATTCTCTACCCTTCCTCAACCAACTTTGTCATAGAATTATTGGATAATAGATTTAGAGATAAAAAGGTCTAACCTTTCTGTTTTACTAATGAGGAAGATGCGCCCCAGGGAGGTCATATAACTTGTCCAAGGTCATATTGCTTTTATTTTTTTTAATAAAGCTTTTTATTTGCAAAACATATGAGTGACCTTTCAACATTGACCTTTGAAAAAAAAACTTTTTTTCCCAAGCTTTTCCTTTCCCTCCCCCCGCCCCCCACCCCTAGATGACAGGTAATCTAATACATGCTAGATAGGATAAATTATATGACAAGTACAATACATGTATACATATCTATACAGTTATCTTACTGCACAAGAAACATCAGATCTAGAAAGAGAAGAAGAAAAAAAAACAACCTAAGAAGGAAAACAGAATGCATGGAAATATTCACAGAAAGCGTTAAAATGCTGTGTTGTGGTTCACTCTCAGTTCCCACAGGCCTCTCTCTGGATGTATATGACTATCTTCATCGCAGCACAACTGGTTTGAATCACATCA
>JAJPUD010002137.1:117320-137087 GCA_023553655.1 Myrmecobius fasciatus
ATATATATATATATAAACACATATAAATGTAAACTATCATTATAATCTATTTTTCACCCAGTTCAGCCATACTGGCTTTTTTACTGTTCCCAAAATGAGATAGACATTCCTTCTATCCTAGAGGTAATTGGCAGAATTACCAATTAATTAATCAATTAGAGTGATGGGCTAGAAATAAAGAAGAACTGTATTCAAATTCAGCTTCAGGTGTTTACTAGCTGGTGACCCCGGGAAATTCCCTTATTCTCTGTTTGCCTCAGTTTTCTCAACTGTAAAATGAACTGGAGATGGAAATGGCAAACCATTACAACATCTTTGCCAAGAAAACCCCCAAAAGGAGTCACAAAGAGTTGAGCATGACTAAAATGACTGAACAACAATAACCTCAAATGTAAAAATCAGGATAATAATAACACTTCTCTATTAGGGTTGCTGTGAGGATCACATAGGAAAATATTTGTAAAAATGCTTAACATAGTGCTGGACACATAGTAGATGCTAAATAAAAAAAGTTTTACCTTTTCTCTTTCCTATCATCTCTATGCCTTTGTATCGACTGTCCCTGTACCTAGAATGAAAATATATATACATATATAGCTATAACTTGAAAAGCACTTTTAGGTTTTCAAGGTGCTTACATATATTAACTAATTTAATGATATGTCTTCCCCTGTTCAGCTCTCAAGACTCCCTAGTTCCCTCCAAAGTTTTGCTCAAATATCATTTCCTATATATTTGTTGTCCATTTTATGGTTTTCTTTCACACAAGTACTCAGGAAAATCTGGCTTAGCCAGGTCTCTTGCCAAGCTCTGCAGGCAAGAGCTTTGTTTCCCCTCAACCGATTTTTTAATATCACCTACGGCAATA
This sequence comes from Myrmecobius fasciatus, assembly GCA_023553655.1. Taxonomy (NCBI): domain Eukaryota; kingdom Metazoa; phylum Chordata; class Mammalia; order Dasyuromorphia; family Myrmecobiidae; genus Myrmecobius; species Myrmecobius fasciatus. The sequence goes on from JAJPUD010002137.1 coordinate 118,189, forward strand.
CTACTTGTGATCTTCCAGCAGTCTCCTCCATAATGTTTGGAAAAATTTCTGAACCAGTGCTGCCTTCTCAACCAGATTCCTTTCTATTTGGCAAGAAGATAAAGTGTTTACTAGTTGAGGCTTCTGGGATTTTTCAGTTTCTCCATTGTGTCAATTATTCTATCAGTTACACTTTTTCTAAGAAAAATGTTTTTTCTTTACTTTTGCTTTTTTCCCCATTTTCTTAGTTGATACCATTTTGAGGCAAATATGTAAATATACCTCTTTTTAAAAAATTATTAATGATTTTAACTCTTGCTTCAAATGCTCCTCTGATTTGTACCAGCAACTGATTCTGAAATGATTCTCACATTACCAGCTATTCTTTTTCTTGTCTATTGATAATTAATCATTAATCAATAGTCAACCATTAATTATTCAATCAGCTAGTATATCTACTCTACCCATTAGAGCATTGGAAATGCATCCTGACATTCTCTTATAGTCTGGTAAGTAAATTCACTAATATAGACAGTTACGAACAACTGCCACTTCTTCAAAATTTATATTCCTATTATACAGAAACTAGGTGGCAAAGTAGATATTGTACCAGATCTGCAGTCAAGAATAACTGAGTTCAAATCTTACTAGCTGTGTGATTCTGGTAAAGTAATTTAACTCTGTTTGCCTCAGTTCCTCATCTGTAACATGAATTGGAGAAGAAAATAGCAAACATTTGAAAAAAGAAACTCCATTTTGTTTGTCAGGAAAATCCCAAATGGGGTCATGGACAATTGGACATGACTGAAAGGACTAAATAACAACATTACCTTCATCTATCTATCTGTCTGTCTGTCTGTTTTCTAACCTAGCTGCAGACTAATCTTATTGCCTAACAATTACCTTTCTCCCAAGAGGAAGTAATAGGGAGGAGCTGAGGTAATTCTTAATTCACCTCCTGAAAATGTCTATCAACTAGGATTGTCTTACTTTTGCTAAGGGTAGTCCAAAGGATGTACTGTCAGACCAATCAGAAGGAAGATACAGTATGGTTTAAAAGACCTTATTGTCCCTAACTCAAGGTCTTTGGTTACTGAGAAATTCCACTGACACAATTTATTGGTTATTGTTAGCCTAATTAATAAATTGATCACACTCAGATCCTTGACTTTTTGGCGGAGATGGCCAGTGTGACCTCTTTTACTAACAATTTGGATGTTACTGTTAATAGTGTTACCCTGTCCTAGAGAAAATTGTGTCTTAGCCTGCCTACGTTGCTATGTTACTCACAACAAGGGGAAGAAAGAAGTGGGCAGAGGGAAGGGATCAAGAGTGGGAGAGGGGGAAGAGAGAGAGAGGAAGAGGGAGAAAAAAGGGAGAGAAAGATGGGAGGTGGAGGATATGAGAAGAGAGAAGAGGGAGAACAGGTGGGAAGGGAGAGAATTTGTCTCTAACACGCCCCTCAGGGCTTCTGAATTTTTTCATCTTTATGTTTTTCTGATAAAAGCTAATCAGTATTGCCTCAAAAGATTTTTCAACAATCACAATTAAAGATTTGACCCTGTGTTGTCTTTCCACCTGAAGTAACTACAAGATCTCATTTTCATGATTCAGTCATTTTTCTAACTTCAGGGATCAGGAATCATCCCAATTCTTCTGATACTAGCACTGTGATTCTCTTTGTAGAAAGGTTATAGGCCTTTTATTCCACATAGCTAAGAACCAATCAGTTATCACATTATTCAGTCATGCTCTAGCCTATTCTTTTCAAATCACAGATATTCTGTTGGGAACTTTTCTGGGGGATAGGGGTCAAGAGAATGGAAAACATTAATGATATAAATTAGTCTGTGGTATAAATGGTGTAAAATAGTACATACTAAATTTTATGCAGCTAGGTTGTATAGTGGCTGGAGCTCCAGGTCTGGAGTCAGAAAGACCTGAGTTCAAATGTTACCTCAGATACTGGGCAAGTGTGACTCTGGGAAAGTCACGTAACCCCTCTATAAAATGAGCTGGAAAAGGAAATGGCAAACCTCTTCAATATCTTTGCAAAGAAATCCCTAAATAGAGTCACAAAGAGTTCCACATGACTGAAAAGCAACTGAATGACAAATTCTTTTGTTAGTGAGAGGAGGGAGTGTAACTTATATCTGGTCTAATATTGTTCACATTCATTTATATGGATTCACACATATGTTGCAATGGATTTTTGGTTATGATAACTGTGATGTTTACTTTTCTTAAGCAGCTATAATGACTCAGTAGATAGAACATTGGCCCTTCAATCAAGAACATCTGAGGTCAAAGCCTTCTCTCTATATATTAACTGTGACATAAGTCATAACCTTTGTTGGCTTCAGTTTTCTCAAGTGTAAAGTGGAAATAATCATAATCCTCCCTACCTTCCAGAGTTGTGAGAATAATATTTTAAAGTACTTATTATAGTTCCTGGCACAAAGTGAATGCTTAATAAATACTTGTTTGTTTCTCTGCAGGTGCCAAAATTTTATTGTAATGGATTTTAGTTCTTTGGCAATATGATGAAATGATTACTGAAGGAAGTCCAATTTCCATTTTTAATTCTGCACACATAGGAAGAATGACTTTATGTTGTTGTTATCTATAGGGATCTGGTAAAAAAAAAAGCAAGATTTTTTTTGCCTTTATGTGCAAAAAATATTTATAGAAGCTCTTTTTTTTGTGATGGAAATTAAGGGAATGTCCGTCGATTGGGAAAGGTTAAATAGACTGTGGTACATGAATGTGATGTGAATACTATTGTTCTGTAAGGAATGAGGAAAACAATTATTTCAAAAAGTCATGGAAATATTTGTATAACTAATTCAGAGTGAAGTAGACAAAAAGAAGAAAAATTTATAGTATAATACTGTATTAGAAAAATGAAACATTTTATAAACTGATGAAGAATGAAATGGACAGAAATAAGAAAACAATTTATAGTGTAACAGCAACATCATGAAAACAAATAACTTTGAAAGCTACAAGAGCTATAATCACCACAGTGACCATTCATGATTGCAGAGGCCCAATGATGAAATATGCTATCTGTGACAAAAGTCATAGGTTTCAAGGGAAGAATAAGACAAATGCATTTTCCTAAACAGCCATTAAGGGAATATTTTGCTTAACTATGCATGTTTGTTAAGAAAATTTTCTTTTCTTTTCATTTTTTTCCCAATGGGATGGAAGGTGAAAAAGAAAAAGTAGAATTTTGTTCATTTAAAAAAGTATGAAGGTGGGGAGCAGTGCTACAGTGTGAAATGTTGCCTGCACTTTTAGACAAGATCACTGTAATTATTTATGTTTCAATTATTTATGCACACAAAATGAGAGTAATCTGTAAATGTTTGTAATATGAAAACAAAATACTTCAGGAAACTTTTTTGAAAAGAGAAAGGAGGCTCAAGGAGAGCTTCTTCAAACTTTGTCAATCCTGAATTACTCGGCTTATGGAATTTCAGCTTTATTTACTGAAATAGTTGCACAGGCATGTGGGATATTCCCCTGACAAGGTTAACTCCTTTTTAACAAGGTTAACTTGATGACTCTTTTGCTTGACTTGAAGATATTTCTTTAATGGCCTGTGATCTTTCCTTGCCCTGAGTACTCACTCATTGGCCCTTTAATACCTCATATTCTTAGAAAATGATTCAATGACACATGTAGGAAGGTTGGCCTGAGCTAGCCTTGTACTTGGTCTTTCAAAGGATGACTGGCCACCAAACATAGCTGGAGAGTTGGACTATGGCTGAGCTAGACAGAGCTGAGAGGGAGATTATACTTCAGTTTCCTGGATAGAAGCCCTGGCTTGTGAGCCTTCAGAGAAACATGCACCTCATCAAATCAAATAAAGGGGAACTCCATGGTTCCAGGGATGGCAGTGAATGGAGACAATGATGGAGCAGAAGGAGATACACTCCATGAAGGGTGCTGGTAGCAGTGGAGCTGTAGTCATGGTATATGTGATGGAGGATTTCTTAGGCAGAAAAACTTGTCAAGTCTTTTAAACCCAGAGGAAGAGTTCCTAAACAGTGCTAAGCTAGCTTCTGAATTAAGTGGATAACTTTCAGAACCAAGCAGGAACCACAAGAGCCAATAAACATATAGAACCACATAAAACACTCCAATAGCTCATTGTCTTCTCATAAGGTAGCTGAACGTAGGGTTACTATCAGAGCAAATCTTTGATATACTAGTAGGTCCTTTCCCATATAACTTTCACCCCCCCCAACTTGTAACACTATCCCATTGTTTAAACTGACCTCAGAAGCTAAACATACCTGGGAAAGTTGTTGAGTGAGCAATACCTCTTCCACTGAATCTTCATGGGCTTTGTTCCCCAGGAAAGACACTGCATAGAACTAATCTAGATGATCCTCCTCTTCTTTTTTCCAAGAAGAGTGTCAGATAGAGAAGGAGATTTCTTTATATAAAAATATAGGATCTTTATATAAGGCTACATAAGGATAAAAATATAGGATTTCTGATAAAAAAATCTCCTTCTCTCTGTCTTAGACTTCAGACTCTCAAACCTGGGAATTCTTAAACTTGGGCCTTGGAGCCTTTCACTTATGTGCTTCTGTCATGGGAAATCTTTCAATGCTCTGAACTACCCTTTCCCAAAATATTTCCCTTCTCTGGTTCGAAGTCTGGATTCTGGAATCATTGCGTGAAACTTTCGCATTCTCCTCTCCGTCTCCTTTACTTTTTCATAGGAAATTGGGATTAAGAAATAGTGTCTTTGACCAACCGTTTTAAATCTTACACAAGGACACTGACATGTTTGATCAGATTATTGCAGACTTTTGGTCTTCTTGCCTCATTTTCCCCTATGCTAAACCATCTTCCACACCACTGCTAAAATTATTGTTTTTTTTTTAAGTGAAAGCCTAACCATGACATCTTCTACTCAATATACTCCAATGTCTCATTACTTCCAGTATTAAATATAAAAAACTTTGTTTGTCATTTAAAACTCTTTACAACCCATCTTCTTCCTAACTTTCTGGTCATCTCACGCTTTACTTCCCTCCACATGTACTGCAGTACACCCAACTATACTCTTGCTATTCCTCACATGACTTTCTATGCATAGACTCCAAGACTTTGAACTTGCTGTACCCCATGCTTAAAACTTCCACTTTCTCACCATCTCTTGGAATCGCTTTCTTTCAAGACTTAGCTCAAATACCACTTTCTGAAGAAGGCCTTTCCAGGTCCCCCCCGCTACTAATTTCTTCCTCTGTCAAGTTAAATTTCATCTGCTCTGTATGTATCTTGTATGCACCTAATTTTTATGATGTTTTCTCCCATGCTAGAATATAAGCCCATTCAGGGAAGGGATTATTCCTGCCCTTTGTTGTATAGGCAATGCTTAGAACAGTAGCACTTAATAAACACTCCTTGATGGATTGATTGCCAGGAAGCACTAAGCTTGTTATATCAGGACAGTGAATAATAGCTGGATGGGAGTTAGAAGGGAACTCAGAAGTCATCTAGTCCAGCCCTTTCTTTTTACAGATGAGAAAACTTAGGCCCATAGAGACTGACTTTCCCAAAGTCACATAGATGAGAAACGTCAGAGATGAGTGGAAAGATTGCAGCATTCTATTGTCAGCAGCTATTTCCCACACTGCTGTCAGCCTGAAAGATGTCATCTCTGAAGGTCCTGGACCTGTGGAAATGGGAATAAAGCCCAGAGGGTGCCTGCTCATGCCATGTAAGTCCGTCTTCAATACCATTCACACCCATAAAATAAACAGCTTCACCTGTGATGGTAATAGCAACAGGACTTTGAGTCAGTCCTATCTCTGCCATTTACTAGCTATTTGACCTTGGGTGAGTCAATTTGTATCCCCAAGACTTAGTTTCCTCATCTGTCAAATGAGGGATAATAATTCAGCTTCTGTGAGGCTTAAATCACAGAATACTAAGTTAAATACCTGCAAAACACAATAGACACATTGGTACTTATTAGAGAATTCTGGGAAAGCAGACAACATGAAATGTTCAGATGAAAAGTAAAGAAAGATAAATTTAGAAAAGGGTATTCAATTAAACATTTAATAAGTGTTTTTTTAAGATGTATTTTTCTAGGTGTTGTTTATACAAAAATGAAATCAGTGCTATTATCAAAGAATTTATAATCTAGTAATAAAGATAAGACATGTACATAAATGCCTATCTTATAGATAATATTTTAAAAGCAAAGCTAGCCCAGTCTCCATAAAGAATGCTATCAGAAATTTAAGAAGTGTCAGGTCACTTCCAGATTAAGAGGGGTAACTTTTAAGAGGAAGATGACACTTGGGTTGAATTTCAAAGAAAAGGGGAGAAATTAAAAAGACAGTGAGTAGTGAAGAAGGCATTCATTGGATCAGAGATTTAGAGCTGGAATGAATTCTAGAAAGCAAGAAATCCCACCATTTCATCTTACAAATGTGGAAACTGAGACAAAGTCTCAGTTATGCAAATATCTGAAGGAGAATTGGAATTCAGCTTTCCTGACTCTGAAATTAGTTTTTATCTGTTCTGTCACCTACACGGGTTAGAAAGCAAGAGAAAAGGCAAGAGGACAGGAAAGGACAGGATGAGAATGGGGGTGAGTCAGTCTGTTTTGCTGTAATATAATATAAAGGAAAGTATCTGAAAAGGGAGTTTGGAGGCAGAATGAGATCAGCCTAGACAAAGAGCTTGTACTTTTTTTGTAGGCAATAGGGATGGAGTTAATGAAAATTTTTGAGAAGAAGTGATGTGATCTGAGATTTGTGTCCTACAATACATTCAGCAAATATGGAAGATGAATTGAAGAAGGGAGAATCAAATAGATAGAAGATCCATTAGAAGCCTATTGCAATAAGAGAAGATAGTAAGGGTTGAACTAAGCTAATTATAGTAATAGGAAAGTAGGTAGAAATTAAGGGTATAGATTTCAGGGGTATTTGGAGAAAATTTGACATCTGTGCTTGGATAGATAGGTGTAGATTTGAGTTGGAGGAGTTTATAGATAGAGTGAGGGAAGAATAAGAATATCTCAACTGGCCAAAATTATTTTTGTCTGTAGTTAGCCTCTGATTTCTAAGATTTTACTCAAAGAATAAGTAGATAGCACAAATGTATTATAAATGAGGTAAGGGAGGCTCAGAGCGGTAAGATGAGATGATTTGTTTGGGGTTATAAGACATTTTTAGGATATAATTCTGTAATGAATTACAAATAATCTATGTGCTACAGTTTCTGAAAGTTTCCCAGCTCTGATATATTCTTAAAATGCAGTTTAAATAGTGGGAGAAGTAGAAAGGAAAAAAGAAGGCTAAGAGAGAAGGGGAGAGACAGAGACAGGGGGAGAGAGAGACAGAGACAGAGACAGAGACAGAGATAGAGAGAGAAAGAGAGAAAGAATGTCTTCTGCCTGTTATCTCATATGAAATTAATTCTCTGGGAGTACTTTTAAACATCACCACCATTTTTAGTTCGGTTTGTCTGGAAAAAGGATAACTCTACCCCCATTTCAGTTGAGTATGACTCATTCTTTATTCTTTTTTTAAGGGCTCAAGGTTTGGCAGGAACTTAATCTTATTTCAGCATACCATTTCCTCATCCACCAGTCGGTTAACTCTGGTTTTCTTGGGCTTGATCTTTCCTAGAAAAATAAAATCAGTGTTATAATATAATTTCTACCTTCTCAGATCCATTATCTGAGAAATACTCTCAAATACTTTAAGTATTTAAGGTATTTTTGACAAATTTTGACAAATGCTAATTTGCTTACCAGTAATTTGCTTACAAGTCAAGTAAGCTTTTTTAGAAATAACAAAATGAATATAAGCTTAATAAATTAGTCTTTTTTTTAGTAATCTCATTATTAAATCTTCTTTAGTTATTAATTTATTTCACTTCATACTTCAGTGTATACATACACTAGCCACATGATTTCTATACATATTTATCCATGTTAGGAAAAAAAAATCAGAGGAATGATGTGGCATTGAAATCAATTTGTCTTTGAAGAGAAGTTGTTTATTTGTTTGTTTATTTAATTACCATCATTTAACTATGAACATAATATGAAGACATCTCTGGAGCCATATGGAAGATTTTTATATGGGAAGTGAATTTTGATCAGAGTACTGAAAGTGGAAAAGGTTCCAAAGCATTCAAATAGTAATTAATTTAAAGCTAACACTGACCTCATCAAGACTATCAGAATAACAATATTTCTCAAACTTTTGTCCATGACTTGGTACTAATTCTTTGCTTGGAGGATTCTTAGCTAGCTAAGAGTGATTGGAGAAGCTCTTGTAAGTGTGTGTGATTGCAAGGATAAGTTCTGTACAACTTTTTGAGAAACAACAGCATCAGTTCCAAAATGTTTGAATTTCCAGAAGTATGCTTAAATTTTATTGCTTGCATTTCACAGAAAGCAAAATTTATTCAATACTATGACAAATGGATGAAAGCTTTAGTAAAAGCTTCTAAATAATTAGCACTGTCTGAAAAAGGAATGTGTTACTCAGAAGGTAGTTAGTTGTCTAATACAACTTTTCAAGCAAGCTGGGGAACCACTTTAACTAGGGGTCTAGAGCATTTGACCTTTGCACAAGTCCATGATTTTCATCTACTGACAACCATGAGGAGGAAAAAGAGGCTTAAATTAGCCCATGATTATCCTTTAGGATAACAGTATGAGTCAGAAAATTGCTAATTGTTCTTCCATTCTACAGGCAATTTCAGGTGCCTCTGTAGGTGTGGGTGAGTGGGGAGTTATACATACACAGATTAATTATAAAATAATGAAATAAATGCCATTTAACACATAGAAATCAGTCTTATTCCTTTATAATCACATTTCATATTTTTTCTTCTGAAATTTTCCACTGGAGAACAACTACTGACTGTTTTATATATACATCTGGTGTACAGTCTATACTCAGTGCTGTTTTAATTCCCTATTGGCCCTTACGATATGCTCTGGACAGCATTTTCTCAGGAGACAGATCTGCTGTACACCAAAACCTATGTTTTTCATCCTAATACTCAATATTCTAAATATACATTCAGCTATTTATATTGAGCACTGAGATCAGCACCAACCCCCAAATAAAAGAAAAAGAAGAAGGAAGAACAGAAGAAAGGAAGAAAAAGAAAGAAAAAAGAGGGGAGGGAAGCCCCTTATCTCCTAGGACCTGAGCTTCCTTGAAGCAGTTCTTTCTTGACACAATCTGATAGTTGCAGCCCCAGTCAGTCCTTCCAGCCATCACCAGTGGGGGAACCCAAAGGTACAGCCTCTAGTTGCTGATTTGTCTCTGCAGCCCGTGACACCCTACAGCTTCCATGCAGTTTGGCAGTGCCCTGCCTGTAGAAAGAGTCCACTCCCAGAAGGGAAGGGCTGGGTTTCGGATTTCATTTCCCTTGTAAACCATTCCCGGATTCCAATCCACTTGCAGGGTTTCTTGCTCTTTCCATCGGAGACCTCAGAGTGAGCCCCCAAACCGGATCGCTGAGGGAGGGCACAGTCAATTTCAGGAAGTCCAATATGAGACCAGCATCTCTCCTTCCCCTCGGAAGCCTCTTTGTTTTCTCCTGCCTTGTAGAGGGCAGAATTGTCGGGGAGGATGAAGTCGCTTTTGCTGAATGTAACAAGTTCTTTTACCAAGAGACCCCGCCTGAAGGACTGGCTGAGCCTTTCCACGTGAAAATCTGTCAAAAATACAACGGCAAGGAGCGTTTTGCCACCTTGTACAGCATCCGAGAAAAGATACCTGTTTACTCGGCTTTTCGCTTTGCAGCCTCTGGAGAGAGCAGGGAGCAGGGCTGGATGATCGAGCCCCAGGTGAGTCAAACACTTTTGTAGATATTCCGCAGCGCGACCCAAACCAGGGAAGGACGGTAATTCCTTCAGTTTCCGAAGAGGAGGGAGGGGGCCTAAATGACGGGAGGAGTAATGGGCACTCCCCGATGTGCCAGAAATTGCCTTCCTCCAACCTGAATTCAAATTCTCCCCGCCCACATTCAAGCCTTTATTTTCTGTTTAAGGAAATTGGAACTTCAGTTCATGAACTTTATTTCATTTTCATTCAAGTTCCTACACCATTAAGAAATGACAAAAGGAACCATTTGGTTTCCTGAGAGACTCATCTTGACCCAGCACCTATGGACTTATTTAAAAATTTTTGGTAATTATATTTCAAAATAATTGGCTTCCTTTGTAATCTTATGTATTTAATTTTATACATATTTTTAAATTTTAAAACAGTATTCTGAGAATAGCTTCCTGGGTTTCACCAAAATGCCAAAAGGGTCCATGACACACACACACAAAGTTTAAGATCCACTGTTCTATACAGACATTTATCTATATGGTTGATTTTTCTTGAACAATCACTTTTATAAGACAGCCAACTAGCATAGGTCCTGTGTGATAACTAAATTACACATATACTTTGCTTTACAATTTACAAGTTGTTTTCCTGTGAAGCGGGTAATATATTTTCCCTATTTTACAGACTGAGGAGACTGAGGCTTAGAAAAGTTAATGACTTCTCTGAGGTCAAGCAGTTTGAAAGCCAAGTTTTGACCTGTTTTTTCCTGCTCCACCATGTAAAAAGAATAAAAATAAGATCACATATATAATAGGAAAAGTTAAGATATTAATTTTTAAAATGATCATATGGTCACAAGATTTAAGAACAAAAACATGCACAATAATTTTAACTCAGAAACACTATGAGGCATTTAATAATTTTTTTCACAATTAAGAAATTTAGAAATTTGGAATAGTAGTTCCTATTATTCATTGTGTTTTATCTTCCATTCTACATTTGGGAAAATACCAGAAATTGTCAGGTGAAACTTCATTTGAAATTAATGGGGGAAAAAGTAAGTTTTTGATTTTTTTTTAAAAGGAATAACAAAAGTCGGGGAATGTCTACTACCTATTGGCTTGATAGGGAAGAACAAAATAATTTTCCTCAGTTCATCATTTCTGCACTATCAACTTCAAGGATTCAGAAATCAAGCCTTCATCTGTTAAGTCACCCCCTGCAGTGTGCTGCAGTGTTCAATGTCAGCCAGTCAGAGGAACTGAAATGGCCCTCATTATTCAGCCTTCTGTCCCACACCTACTGCTTAACCTACTATTCTACCTCTAAGACATTGTGACATGGGCACCTTTATGCACACACATACACACACACAAACTTGTAGACTTCAATAACCCCTCATCCAAAAAGAAGGTTGTCCATCACTTTCCACTTGCCCAACTTTCTCACCTTGTCCACCTTGCTGCCAAGTCCTTCGGAAGCCTCCTGATGTAATAAACACACCCTAACCCAACCTGTTCCTGATCTCTTTAGTCTACCCCCTTAGCCCCACCCAGATGAATACCAAGACAAGCACCTGGGTTTTCCTTTCTTAGAATGAACTTATTTGGATGCTCTGAAATAATACTGCTGTCTTGTAATAGTTGGTAAGTCCTCATTGTATAAATATATCACCATAGAAGCCATCTCTCCTCCCCAACTCCCATACTAGGAGGATATAAAGGAATTAGAATCATGCATATTCATAGACACAGGGGGAAAAAAGTGATCAGAGTGGAATAGGCCTTCAGAAACTTCCTAGAGGACATGAGTTTTGAGTAGGAATGGAGTGTAAGGGGCATTAGCTGGCAAAGGACAGAGGAGATTCCAGATGAAGGGAAGGACATCTGCCAAGATTTAAGATCAGGAACAAGGCACAGAAAGTTGATCAATCTAGTTAGAATAGGAAGTAGGAAATAATAAGGAAAAAAAAAAAGGTTGATGAGATAGTTGAGAGGGAGGAAATTGATTAAGGAACTCAAAGTCCAGACTGAGAGTTCCCAAAAGCCTGGATAAGAAAGTACATAGCACTGGGGGTACTGGAAAATATGTTGGTCTGGGAGTTGGGAGACTTGGTTAGTTCTGTGCCAAGCTGTGTAAACTTGGAAAAATTCCTTAATATCTCCGAGCCCACATTTTATAGACTCAAATAAATTTCATATTTGGAAAGAAACTTTAGCCATGCAGTCCAACCTTTACCCAAAGCATGAATTTCTCCTATAACATCTGACAAGTGAACATCCAGCTTCTGCTTAAGCATCTCTATTGAAAGAGAACTTGCTGCCCTCAAGGATAGGCCATTCTATTTTTGGACAGCTCAAATTGTAAGGTGGTTAATTCATATACTGATCCAAAATCTGTTTCTTCACAATTTCTATCACTGATCCTAGTTCTGTCGTTAGAGGTCAAGCAGATAAGTCTAATTGCCCTTCACTTAATAGTCAGGACTTATTTACATGTTGCCTTCCCCTTTAGACTGAAAGCTGCTTGAAAACAGGGACTGTTTTTTACCTTTCTTTGTATCTTCAAATTATAGCTTAGCACCCTGCACATAATAGGTGCTTAATAAATGTTTATTGACACTGAACAAGTCTTTTTAAGTGCCTATTACATTCCAGGCACTGTGCTGGAGGGGAAGAATCCCTCATAATTGAAGTTGCCTTTACTTTAAAAGACTAGATGATTTCTTAGGTCCCTTTAGCTCTTGATTCCCTTCTTTGTTTTCCAGAAATAAGAAGTTAACTTTCTGGGACTTACTTATTGGAGCACCATAGATCGTGATGAGGGTTCAGCTAATTGAGCAGAGATATCTAAGCCCTGCCATAGTCAGCATTGTGTCTGGTAGATGTTGCATCTACCAATGTCTAAATCCAAATGTTTAAATAGGTCAGAACACTTACACTTTATATGGTGCTTCATACCTACACTGGCTGAGTGCTTTGCATCTGCCTGCAAGCCACATTTGCTGTAACAAGAGCCATGGACAGCTCAAGAGCCAGAGTTCTAAATAAAAAGTTCTTTCATTCATTCCTCAGTCAATAAACATCTGTTAAAGAACTAAATATGTGTCAGGAGCCATGACAGGAGATGGGGGATATAATGACCTGCCCTCTAGAAGTTTACAATTTACTGGGAAGATGGGGGAGTGTTCCACATATGACGAAGTACATGCAAAGTACTTGTAGAGTAAATAAAACATGATTTGTAGAGTAAATAAAACATGGGAGGTGGAGTACAGTAACTATTGAAAGTATCTGCTCCTCACACACGACATCTTCCATTCCTTTGCCTTTGCAAATGATGTCCCCATGACTAGAATTCTATCCATCCTCTCCTTTACTTCTTAATTTCCCTGACTTTCTTCAAATCTCAGATCATATTTTTTGTACAGAACTTAGGAAGGATAACATTCTAGGCATGAAAAGCATCATGAGCAAAAAAAAGCACATCTGGAGATGGAATGAAAGATATAAAGAATAGCAAATGGACCAGTCTGATTGAAAGGAAGATGTGTGAGGGGAAGATGGTGGTAGGTTAGTTAGTACTTTAATATCAAGTCCCATTACAAAGAGATACTTAGCTGTGAGGTTCACATTTTGCTTGGCATTCAGTACTTCAAGACTGTGAATCATTTCACCCAAACAGAGGATATACTTTTATGACATGTTATGAGATCAGCATTATTATTAGGTTCTCAACTGCTAGCAAAGACAGAAGGGAAGCTTCACCCTTGCCTTAGGTTATGGAGTGAGTCAGTGACAGAGATGTGACTCTCAGGTTCCCTGTGAGAGAACCTTGGGAATACATCTTTGAATGAGCTAGTTCTTTTCAATTGCTGTGACTGAGCCAAAGGAGAATCCTAAGGGGAAAGGGAGGGAGAGGAGATTCTTTTGGAGGCTAAGGAAAACATAAAATTTGCTATGAGGTAGGCAGTGTTGCTTGATGGAGTGAACATTTAACTTGGCTTAACTTGATTGCTCCTAATACAACCTGTGGCTTTGGAAAGGTCTCTTAAACCCCTGAAACCTTAGTTTCCTCCTCTAAAAATTAAGAAGGTTGAACCATATGGCCTTTGTATGCAAATGGTCTGCCAAGAAGGATCTGAAGTGTAGGAAACTAGGATCTAATATACTGATCTCAATTTTTCATTAGTAGGATGTAAAAAATTTTTTCAGTCCCTGGAACAGTGGAAATGGGGCAGAAGACTAACAACTTGCCCCACTTCTACTTGTAATAGCCACTGGGGATGAGTGGGAGGAGTGGGGAAAGCAGGTGATGGTTATGAGATGCTTAAAAATACAAGGATAATGTTGCTTTTGTTAAGACTCCAGTGAACAATATACCAACTAAACTATAATTTACCCTATTATGTTGAACAAATCAATGAGATAATGTCTATAAAGGGCTTCCTGAATCATAAAGTAGTATATACCAAGAACAACTAACTTATGAAGGAGGACAAAAGCAACAAGATTTTCAGCAGGGCTAAACAGCATGTCACCAAAAATGACTCCCTTATTGACTGGCCAGCCATTACAAAGATACCATGATAGTATCTTAGACATGCCATTTAAATTCCAGGGGCCTGTAGTTTCCTCATTTATAAAATGAGGGATCCAGACTGGTCCCATGATCTCTTAAAATATCCAGCACAGAACCTGAAACAGGAAAGGTTCACAGTAGAAAGTTATGGAATGAATGCATGTTAGCTGATGGAAAATGAGAGCTCTATATGCTCTATCTCTCCCTACTGATCAACCAAGAAGCCAGCTGTTCAAAAGGAAATAATTCCATTCTATAAACATGGTGAGCAATGACATTCCAATGCATTGCGTTCTGGGTAAAAATGAAAAACTAAGTGGAGTTTTGTCCAAAGTAAATCCTTCAAGTCTTCTTCACTACTGTGATACATACAGTTGGGACATAGATTCTTTTTTCTGAACATTTTTCTGAGCTCTATAGGCTGTATTTAATGACTTGTTTTCATTTGCATCTTACTGTTTCCATGTGATTTAAATCTCAACTTCAGAGATAGTTTAAGATCTTTGCAAAATACTAGAAAGTAATTTTTCCTCTCGTTTGCCTAAACCAATTTGATGATGAAACCTCTTTCAGGTACATGAGACCAAACCATTCAACATGTTAAGCATCAAATTCAAATAATCCCTCCCTCCTTCTCTCTCTCCTTCCTTCCTTCCTTCCTTCCTTCCTTCCTTCCTTCCTTCCTTCCTTCCTTCCTTCCTTCCTTCCTTCCTTCCTTCCTTCCTTCCTTCCTTCCTTCCTTCCTTCCTTCCTTCTTCCTTCCTTCCTTGTCATATGCCAATTTCACATGAACTCAGTGAAGCATTTAAAAAGCAAAACAAAACAAAGCTCAGCTTGAGACCTGCAATAACCAAACTATCATGTATCCTGATTTAATTCTAGTTGCATGGACAAATATTCCTAGAAATATGATTTTGATTTTTAAAATTCAATATTTATTTCCTTTTTGAAAAATTGACTCCAAAAAGAAAAAGATAGGAAAAAACTTCTCCTATTCCCAATTACCAGAAGTATATATGTTTTTAGGAGTTTACACTATCTAATTCAGCTTTTAAGACTACTTTTGACAAAAAAAAGATATAGAATAACACTGATATGCTCTATTTTTTCTTTATGATTTATAACATTTCTCCATAAGTTTTACTTTAGGGTCTTGAGGACCATAAAATATGACAAGTCTCTCATGAATAATTTATTTCCTTCTGAGTATATCCATTTGGCAGTTGAGAAAAAAAAAGAGAAGAATAGAGAAATTGACTCTAGGGGATTATTAGCAGAGCCCAGAATAGAAAAGAAGTCCATTACCTCATTCTAGTTATGCATTTTAGTACAACTCATGTACTCAGTGTCTGAAAGAAGTCATATTGAAGCTAAGAAAAAAAGTACGTGTACCTTGCTTTACATTATAAATGTGTTGTTTATATGTCAAAGGCATATCAGTTTTTAAGGTTTTAAAAAAACAAATAATTTTTTGATTTATGTTATAATTTTAGAGATATTTGTATTTCAATTGAAGCAGAACAGTGAGTTTACAAAAATGAAATTAGTCATAAAGAATTTACAATTTGCGTTTTTGAATGAGCAGTGACTCCAGATACTTTGACCACACACAAACAGACACACACATAGACACAAGATCTCCAGCCTTTTTATAATGATCTGTAACCAAATTAAAGAATGAAGAAAGCTCTTATTTAGAGTAATCTTGTATGAGTACAAATAATTGTTTCTATTCTCTTCTTTTTAAAGATAGAATATATCTGTGTGGTCACCAGCATCAGAGCATGTCTAAGCAGTTGCTAGCATTAGAGCTGTACATTGATTAGTTACAGGTTATCAGTGTCTTTTTCACTTGCATCATTGTGAATATGGAAAGGGCTAATAAACCAATTTTGACAAATTGGTAAAAATCCTCTTTTTAGAGAAAACATAGATTCATTGACTCATGTGATTAAAGAGGTCATGTTAGAACTGGAAGGAAGCAGAAATCATCTGGTGCAACATTCTCATTATGCCATCATAGTACAAGAACTTGTCTAGAAGCAAGTGGAGGTGCAATGGATTTGTACTGGTCCTAGAATCTAGCCTCACACACTAGCTATGTGATTGTTTGCCTCAGTTTCCTAAAGTGTAAATGGGGATAACAATAGCACCTACATCACAGGATTATTGTGAGGATTAGATGAGTTATTTGTAAAAAGGGCTTAGCATAGTAGTATCTGAGGCATAGTAGGTTGTTTGTAAATGCTTGTTCCCTCTTCTATCTAATCTTTATAGATTGCCATTATAAAGATTATCACCATGAATAAAACCACTCAGTAAGGGTGTTTGACTGACTGGAAACAGTCATTATTATCACTGTCCTTTTTTGTTATTATCTTTCATTTATATAACATGTTAAAGTTTTACATTAATTATCTCACCTGATCATAACAACAACCCTATGAGATAAATGCTATTATTATGTTCATTTTACAGATGAGGAAACTGAAACTGAGAAAAGATTTATTTGCTTGTCTCTAGTCATATAACTAGTAAGTGTTTCAAGGGGAATTCAAACTCAGGTGGATTCCAAGTCCTGTGCTATATCTGCTATATACTCCACACTGTTTCTCCGCTTCATTTGGAAACTAATGAGAATCTGTGTTTGCAGTGTGAGAACTTGCTTATGTGATTAGATGAGAGGTGGAGATGTAAAATCTGGTGCAGAGATAGAAGGCTAGGCAGGATAGGAGTCTTTCATCCAGGGCAGCCAGTACTGGGGGATGATAAAGATCCTATTGAGTCACAGTTTCAGATAGATTGTCTTGCTGACAGAATGAGTTATCTGAAAGGGAGGACAACAAATTCAAATGTCCTTCCTCTCTCTACCCACCTTCCTTCCCTTCCCTTCCCTTCCTTCCTTCCTTCCTTCCTTCCTTCCTTCCTTCCTTCCTTCCTTCCTTCCTTCCTTCCTTCCTTCCTTCCTTCCTTCCTTCCTTCCTTCCTTTTTTTTATTTTTTTAATAAAGCTTTTTATTTGCAAAACATATGAGTGACCTTTCAACATTGACCTTTGCAAAAAAACTTTTTTTTTCCCAAGCTTTTCCTTTCCCTCCCCCCGCCTCCCACCCCTAGATGACAGGTAATCTAATACATGCTAGATAGGATAAATTATATGACAAGTACAATACATGTATACATATCTACACAGTTATCTTACTGCACAAGAAACTTCAGATCTAGAAAGAGAAGAAGAAAAAAAACAACCTAAGAAGGAAAACAGAATGCATGGAAATATTCACAGAAAGCGTTAAAATGTGTGTTGTGGTTCACTCTCAGTTCCCACAGGCCTCTCTCTGGATGTATATGACTATCTTCATCGCAGCACAACTGGTTTGAATCACATCATTGTTGAAGAGAACCATGTCCATCAAAATTGATCATCGTATAGTCTTGTTGCTGTGTATAATGTTCTCCTGGTTCTGCTGATTTCACTCAGCATCAGTTCATGCAAGTCTCTCCAATCCTCTCTGAAATCCTCCTGTTGGTCATTTCTTACAGAACAATAATATTCCATAACATTCATATACCATAATTTATTCAGCCATTCTCCAATTGATGGGCATCTTTTCAATTTCCAGTTTCTTGCCACTACAAAAAGGGCTGCCACAAACATTTTTGCACATGTGGGTCCCTTTCCCTCCTTAAAAATCTCTTTGGGATATAGGCCCAGTAGAAACACTGCTGGGTCAAAGGGTATGCACTGTTTGATAACTCTTTGAGCATAGCTCCAAATTGCTCTCCAGAATGGTTGGATCCGTTCACAGTTCCACCAACAATGTATCAGTGTCCCAGTTTTCCCACATCCCCTCCAACAGCTATCATTATCATTTCCTGTCATTTTAGCCAATCTGACAGGTGTGTAGTGGTATCTCAGAGTTGTCTTAATTTGCATTTCTCTGATCAATAGTGACTTGGAGCACCTTTTCATGTGACCGGAAATAGTTTCAATTTCTTCGTCTGAAAATTGTCTGTTCATATCTTTTGACCATTTGTCAATTGGAGAATGGCTTGAATTCTTATATATTTGAGTCAATTCTCTATATATTTTAGAAATGAGGCCTTTATCAGAACCTTTGGATGTAAAAATATTTTCCCAGTTTACTGCTACCCTTCTAATCTTGTCTGCATTCATTTTGTTTGTACAAAAACTTTTCAACTTGATATAGTCAAACTTATCTATTTTGTGATTAATGATGACCTCTAGTTCTTCTTTGGTCACAAATTCCTTCCCCCTCCACAGGTCTGAGAGGTAAACCATCCTACATTGTTCTAATTTGTTTATAATATCATTCTTCATGCCTAGATCATGAATCCATTTTGACCTTATCTTGGTATATGGTGTTAGGTGTGGGTCAATGCCTAATTTCTTCCAGACTAGTTTCCAATTATCCCAGCAGTTTTTGTCAAATAGTGAGTTTTTATCCCAAAAACTGGGGTCTTTGGGTTTATC